>JAUMHE010000056.1:16251605-16281510 GCA_032359235.1 Enteromius mattozi | reverse complement strand
AAAAATATGTAAATACTTAAAAGTTGCCAACTCTGTTTATATGCTGTCACTAGGCAGTGAAATGCTTCCTATATGTGCATCTTTAATATGCTTGAGGTACCTCATATAGTCAAAAGCAGGAAATGGCTTTCTCCTGTGAAAGACCTTGGGTTGTGTTCCAGTCTTGGGTATGAAGATGTTTCCTGTTTAAAAGTGCGTCAGTGACTGTGAGAGAAGCTGATATGCACCCTGCATGCTCTCACGTGCTTTCAAACATTTTCACATCTATGGCCATCCATACTCGGTGCAGAGCTGTGCAGATATCCAACCCCACTACATGCGATCTCCGTGTGGGTGTCTGAAACTCAAACCTATCTGAGGTTTGCTTTGGTTCTCTTTCTGTGTGCAAAGAGCATAAGTCTGGTGACACAAGTATCTGTGGTGAATTAATGCAGGTTGATTATGTGTGTGTGCATGCTAAATGTGGCATAAACCTCACTTTTGGATATCTTCAGTTATATGAAACAACTTGTATTGCAAAAAGCTTTCTATAGGGTGGGTTGTAAGTGTACAGTATGCATGCTTGTGCATACATAAATGTGATTTGAGTCCGCCAGAACAAGATACTGGAGTGAAACAGTAGCTGAATCAAATGTAAAGAGCACAAATATTGCGCAAAACATTAGAGAGAGTGCAGTGACGGTTGTTGTTCATACATATCTGTATTTTTTTTTTATGTGTGTGTGGCTTTGGGGTACAGAGGGTTGGAACTGGGGGAGGTGAGTGCAGAAAAAAAAAACATCCTCAATTAGAATATGAGGAAAACGAGGCCTGTGGTTTAAGCTGTTTTTCTAATCAGTGGTTTTGTGACACATTTTAAAGCTTGAATTTGTGTTGCATGTTGTTAAATGTGCAAAAATATATGCCAGATGAAGATGAAACAAATTCCTTCGTTTCGGTTTAGAGGTAACGAGACTTGCTTCGCTTCTTGCCTGAAACCAAGTTTCAAGTTTTTACATCCATGATAGTCAAGCTCAATCATATGATCCATACTTTTGTCAGATTTCCTTAGTTTTTTTTTTTTTTTAATTACATTAGATGTTCCTCAACTTTGTTTTTGTGTTTTAAGTGGAGAATAATTAAATGTTTTCAGAATCATAACGACTCATGCCACAAAACAGTTCTGATTATTTCAAACAGAAGGGACCACGATTATATGGAATGCTGTAAAATCATCCAATGAAATCGGTTGCCATAACTTCAGAAACCATATATATCTGTGACATCATACTGAAGTCAAAAGAGATGATTGTTCTGGAGAAATAGTTCATCGTAATCCAGACATCTTTTGGCTTTATGTTTCCTTTGTAAAATCCTTATTCTGTCATCTAACCCTGATAGATAGAGACAATAAAATCCTATTTTATCTATACGAGTTATGTTGAAGTGAATCTAGTTGAGAAAAATATAGTACCCAAGAGTAACAGCATTGAAAGAAGTGAGATAAACTACTGCAGGAATGAACTGGAAAGTGTATTATAGAGCTGAAATGACTGATTGACTGGTAGTGAATTATGATAACTTTTTTTTTTTTGCCCAGTAGGAATCCAAAATGTAATTATTATTGTTCTTTTAACATTTTTAAGAAGAGTAATATATTTACATGTGTATAATTTCATTGATTGGATATGTAAAGTACAAATGGCTTAAAGGTCTCTTGTATTAAAGGGCCGATTTGTGTGTGTGTGTGTGTTTAAACACTCACATGAAACAGTATTTTCTCAAATGCCTGCTGTTGCTATGCACAGCAACATTTTCTCGCATTAATCTATTGAACAAAATATCAATTTTAAAGTAATTTGATTAACATTTTATTTGGCTAATTGCAATCCCTGAAATGATCATACTTCTGTTACACTTGTTTATGATTTATCTAAACAATATTTATTGTTGATTATTGATCTATCAATAATGATGCTAAAAATGGCATGATTGTAAGCAACAAATCTAATAATAATGTATCTTAAACCATTGCTGCTGGAAAAGCTTCCTTAGTGAAAAGGTTTATCACTGTTTCTCTCTTGACGAGACAACTTTTTTTACTGGAGAAAGCACTAGTGTGGATCTAGGATTTGGTTTGAAATAATGGTGAATTTGTGTCTTAAAAAATGTGCGAACTTTTAACAGATGAACTGTAATTATCTGGAGTACTTGTTTATTATAGTGATGTTTTTATCAGCTGTTTTACTTTCGTTCTGACGGCACCCATTCACTGCAGAGGATCCACTGGTGAGAAAGTGATCTAAAGTTTACAACATCTTAGATGTCCTGAGAGTAAGTACATTTCATTTTGGGGTGAATCATTCTTATAAGAGAAACTACCTTTTTTTCCAACATTTTTTTCTTGTTTTTAAACATCTAACAAATACAGAATGGAATAAACAAAGTAACTATAAAAAGTATTGTTTAGGTTTATGTACAACAGACTTTACATACATTGGGTGAACCTCGTTACCCATGATTAAACCAACACAGGATGTACAATGAACTTCATGCTTCAGTTAGCACATTTGTATTCTATTGTCAGTATGTGTCCTGACAGTGTGTACAGTGTATTTCTAAATCTTTACAGCCGCCCTTATTTAATTATCTGCTTTATTTACTTATAATCTTCTTGCTTAATTGCGTGACTGATTCGTTTTCTCATTTCATAGTCTGGTGTTTAACTTTAAAAAAGTTTGATAGTCATTTTATTCTTATTTTTTTATTATTTATTTATTTATGTGTAACTATGTTCATTATGACCAATTTAATTTTAGTCATATGAGTCCAGTTACAGCCTAAATTGTTCACTAAACCTAAACGATGTTGACACTCACCTGAGAATCATTGTTTGGGACTGAGCTTAAGTCTCTGTCTGGGAGACACTGCATTATGTATTATGATCATGTAGGACTGTGGAAACCATTACAGAATGAATGAGGTCATTGTTGGATGGCTGAAACCTAAAGAAGAGAGAAAAGTAGGCAGCAATGTAAAGAAAAAAAAGAAAGAAAAATAAATAAAGAAAGGTAGGGGAGAGGGTGGCAGAGGAGGGGGGCGTCTAACGGTTTCCCCTCTACTTCAAACAGTGCTCTATAAACCATGGAAAGTTAACCAGCAGCTTCTGAACAAAAGCAACTGATTGTTATCTGAGGATACTTTTACAAATCAGAGAGCTGATGGTAGAGTAAACAAACAATGCAGCCTCAAAGAACACAGTTGAACACATGCAAACGGTGACCTTATTAAATTGTTCAAAGCATATCAACTTTTGTTCAGTTTCCACAAGATCACTTGTATAAATATTTGTGGGTGAGAAATGATCTAATTTTATAACTGTATGCCTAGTTGTTTCTGTTAATGTTATTTGTTTATCCGTGTACGCATTAATAAAATTCTTAATTAAAGTTTTTTCTGTATACAGTAACAAGAGCACAATTTCTTAAACAATTTTAAATGGCGATCCATTAATAATTGTGTGGTTTTATTTGTTTTTTTATTCATTTGTTTAACGTTTTTATTTGACAATTATACAATTTTTGTGTAAAACCATTCAGCCTGAGGCTGATCCAGGTGCTGAACAGGCATGTTTCAGTTCACATCACCAGACAGTCAAGGAACGAGAACTTAGTGAAGTGGAAAAGCAATGCAGTTGGTATAAAAGAAATGCAACCCTCTTAGAGCACCTCACTTACAGTAATACATTTTAATATCCACAGTTTACTGTAAAAGAAACAATGAAAAATGGAAATGCACAACCTTTCATGACTAATATGACCTGCTTCATTTCCTTCTGCTACAAGCTCTCATCTCAGTGAAACATCTGCATTCTTATGCAGATCCTAAAGACCGCACTGATTCACTCTCCAAGGATGATAAAGAAAATGACGAGATCATTAGTGGTGCTGGTTTCACTGACTGTACAAGCTAGTGATAGTCTACTGAAACTACTGCTCCAATTTTATTTCTATAATATATAGGTATCTATCATAAAATTGTATCTGATATATATTGTATTGACGTGAAAGTTTATAATATGTGATTTCCTCAGCATTTGCAAAAAGTACTTTATTGACATCACCAGCTCTCCACAGTTCTGACAGGATTCCAAATAGGTCAGATGGTGTATTTCTCTCTCGGGTCAGTAGAGGGGGCCCAAGAGAGGAGTGACTGCCATTTAAACTGATGCCCACCCTGAATCTTGTTTTAACATAAAAATCAATTTGCCTATACTCACTGTAACTCATTTCTCACCTTATTCCTTCATATTAGAATTTTGTTTAAATAACACTATTTAAAAGGAAATCTCCATACCCTACATAGGCTCAGGAACCAGTAAAGAGGCATAAGGATATGTAAGGGACAGCAGCACAACAGTGGTCATGATCTAGAATATCTAAAACAGACCAAATAATCGTAATAACGGCTTATTATATTAATAATTAAAATACTTTGTTATAACATAAGGTGTGCGTATATTAACATGCAACGGGGTTTGAAATAAAAGGTTTAATTCCAGTTTCTCTTATTTTTTTGCGTTCCTATAGATATCTGAGTAGTGGGGATAATGCCAAATGCGTTTTAAATGCACTGATAAGGCGTCTAATCGATTACCGAGTGGCACTGATAGATCCGTTTCTCTGAGTCAGCCGGTCGCTGCTGTCCGTTCTGAAGATGGAGGAAGCAGGCGAAGGGAATCACTATTGCTGCGCTTCTATCGCACTGCAGTGGATACACAGCATTTAGATGCTCCGTATCAGATGAGATGGATGCATGGCACCCTCTCCATTGATAAAGGTAAGCTAAAACGTCCGTTGCGAATGTCAAGGTTTCCCTTTTTTTGTTTAAAGGGTTTATGCGCCTGTGTATTCTGTGTTTTGACAGGTCCAGGACGCGTCCGGATCAAGGTGCGAATTATGGGGGAGTTTGACCCCACCTATTTAAGGGCTGACCCCTCAAAACAGGTTAAAGAAAAAGGTGTGGGGTCTGTTTGTTCTTTTTAAATGTAAGTATACTGCGTTTCTGCGGCGTTTTCAAACATCGTTTTAGTAACCAAAAAGTTACATTACAAGTTACAAGTGCTTACGTTACAAGTCTGAGTGCGCTAAATCTATCGCTCGGGAACAGGAATGAACCCTACCGCTAATTGAGGTAACCATAGCAACAGGTGATTAGCCTACTGTGGGTCCTGCGTGGAACACATATTTCGCACAGTGTCCGGCGACTGTAAAAGTGGCCAAATTGTCGCTAACAGTATGCCTGTTGTTTAAAATACATACATACCTAGCCTACACACAACAATAAGGGGGGAAAAGTCTCACTACTTTTCTGGGCGCAATCTTTAAGATTTCCAGTTTAAGATTTTGCGGCCCTAGCGCACATACAGATATAATAGTAAACTCTAAAAGTTTTCTTTTCTTCTCCCTGCTATATATATATATATATATATATATAATATATATATAGCCTATTTTTATTATGATTGGTAAGTCTTTATTAAGGTAAAAAATCATGGTACTTATTTTGACTAGTATTTTTTTATTGGTGATAGACAATGAACAATTTGTTGCAATAGGCTGTAAGCTATATTTTGCGCACTCCAACTTACGATCTTTGTGATTAACTTTTTAAAATGTTTTTAAAACGCATGGGAATTAGTTAGGCTACATACTTCGAAGACCCCCCCTCCCCCATTTGTTTTAATAATTGATACCCCCATAATTCGCACTTTTATCAACATTTATGGCTCTTGTTTGTAAGTAAAGAAATGATTCCATGCCGCATTTATTGGCATTAGTACAAGTCATGACGAGTATGCTTTTAAATTGATGAGAATTAGTCTACTATCGGCGTATGTGTGACATGAATACTGATACACTGAGCTGCACATGAAGCATGTAGAAAACACGCACACCGTCATCCCACAACCTTTGACGGAGTGTCAGGTGGAAATATTGGGCTCTAAGCCTGTTGTAGGCAGTTCCCGTCATTTCCTTATTTATGGCTTAATTCCCTTGGAACCGGTGGATCCAGTTGAGTATTCGCCACAGCCATCGATTGACCCAGGTGTTGAACAGGCACAGGTTTCACTTCACTATGTCAAAGCAGTTTCAGATCAGAGGAAGAAATCTAATAGTCGGGGGAAAGCGCTTAGACGCGTGTGAAATGGAAAAGCTGACGGGCTAGTTCGGCGCAAAGGAAGTCACCAAAACATACAAACCCAAGCTTGCGTCCTAACTTTTTTTCTTCTTTTTTTCGTTTTGGTGCAAGATCGTCCCCTGTTTGTGACCAATATGAACTCCAGCTGAACATGACAGTCATCAGAGGACTTCATCATCACAGTAGAGACTGAAAAGCCTCTGTCATTGGAAATAATCGATTGTTTTTACGCAAGGATTTCTTTGGACACTTATTTGCGTTTTCACAGGGGGGAGACCAAACAAAAAGGTAGGCTTAACGTTTCATTTTTTTGATTGGTAATGCCTCGTACAGTTTTGTAGTTCAATTAAAGTTCGGAAAGACGTTTTTCTATGTTACTATGCTTATAGTCAATTGCCTTTTTTTGACATTTTGTATTAATACTGCCAAGTAGTTAAAGTGACATGTAACATAAAATCTTTATTAATATACGTTTATGGGTCAATAATGTGACGCTTATTTTTGTCCGGATCTAATAACTTCATTAGCACGTCTTGAGTACACATCCTCTATGATAAACGTGTTTTCAGTGTCTTAATTACAGTCACTTTTGATATTTTTGTGGGGCTTGAAGTCAAAAATGTTTAGATCGGAAGTTCGGAAATTGTGTAAATAACAAGTAATAAAAAATAAATAAATAGGTGTCATTAAAATGTCATCACCGTTTATGAAATTGCTGGTGTCATTAGCTTGGTAGTCTTTTACTAGTGTTTGTTTATTTATTTATTTATTTATTTATTTATTAATTATTTTAAAAAAGTTAATTTTGAGATCATTAATTAAAAAAATTATCATTTTATTATTTTAAGAAGTCAGTGTGGCGTAACCAACATGCAGGAAGCCATTTTGTTTTCATGTGACAGCCATAAAACAGAGACCCCTGAAGACCCTCATGACTGTTTGATGATTTTTTTGTCTTTATATATTTTGACCTTTTTATGAAGTTGATTTGTTTTGTTTAGGTCAAATAGATTAACCCTATGAAAACATCTCGATATTCTTGTAATGTATTATTTTCTCTATTGTGACTTAGAAGAATATAAGTTTTGAATGTTATAAAACATCAGTGAAAATAACGATAATGTGGCGTAGAAAAGTATTTATTTGATGGTTATACCACATGACAATTTTAGTCATAAAATTGAATTCTTCGTAGAAAATGATATTAATTTTTTTTAATGTGTGAAACCACAATTAATCCGAAGATTACATTTCTAAGAAAAAAGTACACGTGGTTTGCATTCAATTTTTAACAGTTCTCTTTTTTATCATTTCAGACAACCTTATTCGTCATTGACCCATATAGCGCATATAACTTCCATTAAATCTCAAAGGAGTTCAATTAGGAATTATTTTTTAACTAGGAAAGAGATATTACTTGTATGTCAACTGTATATAGAGGAATTAATAGAGGTCGTCAGTGTTATACTGTAGTGCTGGATGTGTGCCGTGATCAGTGTGTACGCTGGGGCCCTGCAGAAGCGCGGCACCATACATTAAGGGCTACTTTAGTCCTAATGCTTTGCATGACATGCTGTTTAGTGCATTTAATTTGAGGGCTAATATCTTCTTCTAATCTGGTTGTATTTCCATATCAAGGAGCAGTAATTTGTGTTTTGTTTATTCCAGAAACTTTGATCTGGGTCAGAGTATCCAGGTGCACTTGTGTAATGTCAGATTATTCCTCATTATTTATGGAATTTCAGGAAAGATGGTTTTTGATATTGCGTGATTCCTGACTTCATAAGGGCTGATTGGGTAGCGAAAAGCTAACTTTATAGTTTACCGTTTTATCAGTTTTTATATCTGCATTATAGCTAATAATGCTTTTAAGATCGTGCATTTCCACAGATCATTATGTAAGAGTGCAGGGCAGAGAAATTATTTATTATTCTATTAGTCTTGCTTAGATTTTTTAATCATCTGCGATTTAATGAAGCACAACAGTGAATATTTTTTACTTGCTACGTAATTGGGTTACTTTATATTAACTTAGGTTTAGAAATGCTATGTTTCAGCCAAAATTGTTTGTACAAATACTGTCAGTGCTTTATGAACTAAATCATAATTAGCTGTTAAACATTTTAAAGTTGTTTAATATAAAACATATCACATTTCTCTTTCAAAACCTGACCCATTGATTAAAAATGCCCTACTCTTTGGCGTAAGTAAGGTTCTGTAAGGATTATGTGAGTTGAAATCAACAGATTATATTTTTAACATGTATATGGAGCCATTTTTGCACTTTCTATCTATGTGCAAAACACAAGCAGCCTGCAGTAGCTTGTATGTCTTAATAAACGTCATGGAATTTCTAATTTTATCTGTCATCACTAGTAAAAATGACATTCCTCCCTGTCCGTTCTGGTATATTAAAGCAGTAAGTGTTTGTTAATGCTGTGATCAGTTGTTTTTGTAATATTTTGATGATTTTTTTTGTAAATTATTATTTCATATGACTGTGCTCTATAAGCCTTATATTTATTGTTTTAGTTTACCTAAATTAAAGCTGTGTAAGTTATAGAATATGTTCAATTGTGGGCGAAACGTGTTTCTGTCCAGCAGTGAGGTTGGTTTGAAATGATGGACGTATACATCAGATGAACTATCACTGATTATTGCAGCTCACTTGCTCTGTCTAAGCATTTAATTTTAGACTTATATTTCAATAGAAGGACCTGAAACTCAGTGAAAACATGGCAATTTTGACACTTTGCATGCATTTTTTTTTTTTTTTTGGCCTAACCAGGAAGTTGTCACTTCCCCAATACTTCACAAGACAATTTAGAAATGTTTTATATAAAATGCATTCAACTTTTTAGAGTATGCATGGCAGTAATAGAGTAATAGACAGTAGCGTTCAGCTCAGAAGAGTTAAAATTTGTAGCAGAAAAGTTTGAGAAGTCGTACATTCGTTTATTTCTGCACAGCAGCTTGTTTATGTTCCAGAGATACCGGTTTGCTGATTTGGAAATGAAAAATTTATTACAAAAACCGTCGACATTGAACGCCTAGTGTTTGCACCTTGGTGTTGTATAATTTAAGAAGCAAAAACTCAGATTATTATGTAATTTCTTGGTCACTCTTTTCTTTTTAAAAGAACTTATACATTTCACTAGATAAATGTTCACATCAAATATTTAAAGAAACCTGTGCCAGTAATGTTTGTCATTCATCTAATTTATAACTCATTTTCGTTTTACAGTTCTGCCCCCTGAATATGGACATGGAGGCGTCGAATGGCTATATTGCAAGTAAGTAAGGTTTTTTGCATATGGCCATATTCATGCTACAAGGCATTTTTGAGGGGTTTTATACTTTTCAGGTTAACTCAAAAGAGAACTTAAATAAATAAATAAAAATAAATGCGGAAATAAATAAAAATGTGATTTATGAGAGTGGATTTACTTTTTTATTTGTTTATATATTTCCTCAGTGTTTCTTACTGTATAATTATTTTATAGGAGAGTTAGTTGGAGACGTTGAAATAGTAAAAATAGCACAGTAATAGTTTTACTGTAATCAATCAGAGCACATACAGACCGAAAATAGGCAAGCAGTTCCGCCATCACACAGATTTTATCATGTCACCTGCTTCTCTCATGCTGGGTTTGTGTGTAGCACATACTTCATTAGGTTTAGACTTAAGCGTATTGGTCTTTTTGCTCTGACTCCAGATATTTAAATCCAGGTTTATTGAGGAATGTATTCGGTTTGAGTAGCCTGGTCATCTAAAAGCTTAATTTTATACATTGTAGACATAATATGTTGCTTTATTTTGCTTGTGTATTCATTTAGTTTAGATATGCTATCTAAATCCAGAAGGACTGTGGGAGTTTTTCTGCAGCTGTAAAGCCAGTTCTGCTTTTATGAATATGTGCAGTAGTCAAGCACACTAGCTGCCCCCAAGATCCCTTTCAAAAGCTAACTCTTGGCTCCTCTTGAGATTTGTTATCTGGACGGAGCTTCAGTACCAGGTGCACAGTGGTACCTTCAAGCCTGTTAACTCCCCCAGCAGATTCCCTCAGATGGAACATGCTGATAAAACGTCCCTCATCTAAAAATTCTTGCAGGTGTCTTGGAAAATGAAAAGTTTACAGTTTAACTTGGTTCCATGCACTTGTAAAGGCTTTTTCCTTTGTTAAAGGGCTCGTTGTATTTAAAAACATGATCGAATGCCAATGCACCCTTTGTTTTTGAATAGGGGTACATTGTCACACTACCAAAAACGCAACTCTTTAGAGTAAAAGACAACAAAGTGCTGAGGACTTTAAGTGTCATCAGAAGTGTCAAAGTGTCTCACAGCAATACAGTTCCTTCCTCCCTAAAACCACGATAGTTTTCTGAATTTGGGAATGCTTGAACAGCGCTTTGTTTCTGTTTGCTAAAAAAGAGAGTCTTAAGTTTGTCCATCTCAGATCACAGGCTAATTCTTCAGCCTTTTGTACATTAAACTGCTATTGATATGCAAATAAGACCATGTCCCCTTCAGCTTGTTCTTTTAAACCAGAGCAGTTCAGTAGTGGCAGGTGGTGAGGAGCGTGAGTGGGAATGTGTTTTGTGTTTGATGTGGAAGGATGGTTTGGAGGTGTGCGGACGGACAGGATAAACCTGATCCACGCTCAAACTTTAGCATCTACGACATGCCACAACCAATCGCTCTCTTTCCTGGGAGAAGCAATCCTGTTAAAGACTCGTTTTTTTTTTGTCTAGTATCGGCACTCTGGCACAGAACCTGCCTCCAAGCTCCACCCCGAGTACTGGAATAGAGCTGGCGGCAACCATGATGCACAAATCACTTCAATGATCTATCTGCTATTGCGTTTAATGATAATATTTGCATAGTAATCCACTCCTATGCATAACCAGCTTGATTTCAAACAGTTTCTGCAATGAAATTGAACTTGTTTGCCTTAATCCTGAACTTATAGTCAACATGAAATCCAAATAGACCATTTTCATATGTATTGGGTGCAAGAAAACCAATTCCAGTAGTCAACAAATACCTAAAGTTTCTCTCTCTCTCTCACTGAATATCCAGTTTTACCGTAAAATCATTATAGAAGTCACACGTGTTGCGTTTCACAGTGACTTTAACCCGTGGGCCACTATTGAAAACACCCCCAATTATTTTCCTCATCGATCCACTAAAAAAAGCGCATGGAACAGTCCATTCTGTAGGTTGCTGTTTGATTGGTATACTGGTTCTGGGATCTGATTCTGACTCAGCAGTGGCAGAGGCCAGACCTGTAGTCACTCCAGTAGTCTCTAAAGGGCCTACGGATTTTCAGCATGCATCACTGCACGGGGGAAGATGGTAGCCTTATTAATATAAACCTTATGCTGTAGGCCGTCATTACAAGAGAACTCTCGGCCCGGCAACAATCATATGTGTAGGAATGACGGTGTGATTTGTAGAACAAATTGAACAAAGTGGAATCCGTAAAACCACATATTAACGTGCGTCAGAGATTGTTTATTTGATAGCAGAGCCAAGCACAGACTGAGCTGGACCCAAAAGAAAAGAGAACCCAATATAACATTTATTCCATAATTATCAATATAACACCAATCAGTCAGTAAGACTTTTTTTTGATGAAATTAATACTTTTATTCTACAAGGATGCTTTATATTAATCAAAAGTGACAGTAAAGACATTTATGATGTTGCAGATGATTTCCATTTGATGTAAATTCTGTTTTAAGCATTCTTTTTTATCATGGTTACCGCTAATATATTAGGTAACACAACTTTTTCCAACCTTGATAATAATTATAAAAGTTTCTTGAGCAAATCAGCGTATTAGAATACTTTCTGAAGCATCATGTGACACTAAAGACTGAAGTAATGATGCTGAAAATTCAACTTTGCCATCACAAATTTGTATATAAAAGATGTTATTTTAAACTGTAATAATATTTAGCAATATTACTGTTTTTACTACATTTCTGATGGAAGAAACTGTATCCTACGTACTATAAATTCATCTAAAGACAAGTTTTACAGGCAAGCTGTGAGACTTTAAACACGCACAGGGTAACAAACTTCAGATTTGTAGCGTGCGCTTGCCATTAGAAATGATATTGATCATGGTTCGGTTTAGATGTGGGATAAGAGAGCGGTTTCAGCCGCTACTGTACAAGAGTTTAGTTTACTCTCACAGATCTCTTTTCCTGAGAACCTTTCTCAGGCCAGGAGGCCATCAGACACAGCGCTCTGTTATGGAAAATCCTCCCCTCGGCCGTCACTCAAATCGGAGTGGCTGCTTGTTTCCCGTTGCCAAGGGACTGCCGGTTACCTGAGATTTCCCTCAACCCCGGCACCGTAACCAGAGACGGGCTTTGGGATTGTGTCATTGGCTGCGTCTCCCCGAGTTGCTCTCCCTGTCAGAATGACGGTGTCTGTCTGCCAGTGTGACAGCACAGATATCTGTCGCCTGATATACAGTACCTCAAAGGTCCTCATTTACTGATTCATTTACTCTAATCACAAATGTAAAACTTTTCTAGGGCATGAAAGTTAAAACAGTTTGGGGATTGAGAAAGGACCTGTTGATTCACAAGAACTACACATGGAAATGAATCATTAAAAATGCCATGAATACTGTTTTAAAGGCCTTTGGCAGGGTGCTACCCAACAAACCTGTTTGAAGGAGGGACTAACTAGATTTAGTACATTGGTTAGAGATATAACAGCCAGCTTAACTCTGACATCCAAGGTACTTTCCAGTCATAAACGCGGAGTTCAAGGAATGATCTAATACCGCCCTTGGTGGCTGTGTGTATGCATAATGCAAGCATTAAGAGCCGTCTAATGTCGTTGCCGTTGTATTGAGTTTTTGGCTCTGAAGGGGTCAGTGGGTAACGGGATCAGGGAGCAAGAATCGCTCCCACTGAGTGGACGTGCTGAAGCCGTATTATTTCCCGAAGCTGGTGCGCGGTTGTGTGGAGAGATGAGGAAATCCAATCTGAATCTTAAGGATGTGGTTGAAAGCTTAACAAGCTCTCCCCACGTGAGATGATGGCACACCGTCTCTGTAAACTGAAGTGTTGAGCTGGTCACTGACCCTAGAGAAATTTCAGCTCTGGTAAAAGAGACAGGTGCTATTAAAAGCAGTTACCTGAATACCAGTGGATACTGTATGTTGCTCTCCTTTACCAAGTTATCAACGAGTATTATGGAGGATCATAGAACATTTTAGATGGATATCTGTTTAGAGTATTGAAATGTACAGAAAGTGAATCTGAGCAGTCGTTGTGTAAATTAATCCGTCGAGTCCATTCATCATTATTTTAAATATAAAATTATATTTTGAGTCTAATTAAAATATGTATAAAGCATAATATAGACATAATGATATACATAAATAAATGTGTTTTTTAAAATTAATTCATTATTGGACCGCAGCTTTCCTGAAAATGTGTATTTGCATTATTACATTATGTCAGTATTATATCATTAAAAATTAATTAATTTAATTTAGTTAATTTAGATGTTTAGATGTTTTATTTACATTGTATGTGATATATTTGAGTTGTGTGAAAGAATAGTAAATAAAGAGTGTTCAGATTGCAGATTTAAGTTTTAAACAGAAGGCTATGTCATTTCAACTTCATCTTTCTTGTAGATGATATAGTCCTATTCTTTTATGAATGATATACAGCATACAGTTACTAGTTGAACATGTGAAATACTCTGTTGCTATATTGCATCGAACACTGTATTAACCAAGCAGCATCTCAGACCAGAAATGTAATAGAGTTTCGAACAGCAACTAAATAGCTGTAAAAAGTATAATAACCAGCATTCAGTAGAAAGTTTTACAGCTGAAAGTGTATATAGAGTAATTAATGGCAGTAAGAAATAAATCTAGAGAAGTTTTTTGTTGCAGTTATTCTGTTTCTTCTTTGACTGATAATCTCCAAGTGCAGCGGTTATGAAAGGTGTTCCTTGAACTGTCTGCTTGTATAGATCTGAGTTCAGAGCTGCATTTAGCCACAATAGCTGCGCTGCCTGGAGCAAGGCGATGTCCTCAGTGCACTTGTTTCTGTCTGTCTCCTAGGTAACGGCGACTGCTCTCCCAGGAAGGAGAACTCGAGAATGCTGGTGGACCTGTCGACCAGCACACCCAATGGCCAACGTTCCCAAAGTCCTGATTCCCCTGCTGGTGAGTCTTCTAACAAGAGCACTCCCAGCAATACCTGTTCTCATTTGACATTCTTAGATGTGGTGCATTGATTAGATTATCTTAAAGGGATAGTTCACCCAAAATGACATTTCTATTATCATGTAACCTACTCACCTTCATGCACTCTCTAAGCATTACCCTAAGATACAAAAGCTAAAAAGTATTATTTAAAAATACCATTTAATGGAGCTAATATGTACCATTGTAGTATTTTATTGGGGAATGTGTTATATAACACAAAAGATCATGACTAAAGCTTTTTAAACTTCGAAAAGGATGCAAAATTCATAAATGTATGCCATATGACTATATCGAAAGTCTTCCATATCATATAAGTGAGTACAAGCCCACAATTTCAGTCATTTTTCAGCGCAAACATCTCTGACAAGGTGAGCTAAAGCAGAAGTAACAAACTTAAAGAAATGAATCATTCTTTTGACTCAGATTTTTAAAAGAATTACTGATTGGGTTCATAAAAGTTGTTTCGAATGATTTGTTAATTTGAGTCATCTTAAAGACACATTGATTAATTTGTAGCAGTTGTCATGTTAACAGCTTGCTAAAAAAGGAAGATTATCAGTAAAGGCTGAACTTATCTCAGCTTTATATTCAGCTTTCATATGGCTTCAAAACATTGGAGATTTGCTTTTATGTCTTTTTTATAGCTCGAAATAAGAGAGCAATTGCTGACGGAATTGTCATTTTTGGTTAACTATCCCTTTAGCATTAGAATAAGAAGTACAGCATCTCACTTTCTATTGCAAAAGATCTGAAAAAGGAGAAATGAGTGAGCATTAGCTCGCAAGGGACAGAGGAAGGACCTTTATCTTGCAGTATAAAAAAATAGAAGTTGCAGCTTGATCTGCGATACGACGGGATAGGCCCAGTCTGTGACATGTCCCTTCCTCAAAATCAACTGATGGTTCGATG
This sequence comes from Enteromius mattozi, assembly GCA_032359235.1. Classification (NCBI taxonomy): domain Eukaryota; kingdom Metazoa; phylum Chordata; class Actinopteri; order Cypriniformes; family Cyprinidae; genus Enteromius; species Enteromius mattozi. The sequence goes on along the minus strand of JAUMHE010000056.1, from coordinate 16,266,172 downwards.
GAGGGCTTGTCAGCATGAGCTTGCATACTGAGAAAAGGGAAGCGTTCGCCGCTGAAGGATGGAGGTGCAGACCATGATCCCAGATGGAGATTGTTCTTCTAGATAATTTATTGGTCATGTTGCACAGGACGTTGAGAAACATGCTACTGGGTAAAGAGAAGTCTAATCTACACATTTGGTTAAATTAACCCCATGCTTGCACTCGTAGGCGGAGGGATTGAATTCATTCTGTGTAGAAATTATTTAAAGCCTTTTGTCAGAAGAACTTTGTGCAAAGGTGAAATTTTAATAGAAAGAGACCTGACACATTATTTATGCATCTGACTATGTCGGTTTACACTGCTTATGTCATGTGAGCCTGTTAGCTGCTGGCTCGGGTGTATGTGTCCTCAGCAGAGTGCGTTTTGTTCTCATTCATCTCCTTTGATCAGTTGATGATGAGAATGCTAAAGGATTCTGTATGTTGTCCCGGCAACCATTTCAAGTTCACTCAGCTGCAGCCATCATAGACACTCCATAACGTGTATGCTAGAGCTGGTTTCTGAGGTCAGTTATTGACAAAATGGACATAGAAATTGGAAAAACATACGTCTCGACAATCTTAGGTAACGGCGTTCGATTGTGATGTGTTGACAGGATTGCACCTCATTTGCTGTGGGTATATAGTAAGTTTTCTTCTTTTGTGCACAGAGGCTTGCCGCTCTTATTGCGAGTCATACGTGTTTCTTTGAAAGTGAAGATCTCTTGTGCAATATTATGCAAGTACGCTTGTAATACTTCATTGGAAGTGCCAGCGGGTGAAATGAGGGTTATCGTTGTGGCACTGCCACACAGCACTTATCTTTCAAAAGCTCTGTGAACCTGCATGTTATCATGTTTAAACTGTTTATAAACTGAGATATTTCGAACAGATGCTTGATAAATTTGACAGTAATTTGAGTCTGCGTATAGCTTTACTTAGAAGGCATTTTTTAAACTGATTTGAATGGGATGGGGGTCTTATAAGTTGACACCAGAGTGAGAATGTGTATTGGATTAGGGCTTTTCAGTAGGTCATGTGCTGTAAAATGTGCCATTTTTGAAAACAATATTTTAATTACCATGTTTATATACCTAATATTTTTGGATGAATTAAGATTTAGGCTATGCAGTATATTATAATTAACATATAAGAAGTTTTTTATGCTCACCAAGGCTGCATTTATCTGATTAATTTTAAATATTATTAGTATTTAAATAAACTGTTTTCTTTTTCAATATATTAAAAGATGCAATTTATTCCTGTGATAGTAATGATGAGTTTTCAGCATCACATGACCCTTCAGAAATTATTCTGATATGCTATATAATATAATATGCTTGATGAATTAATAAATGGAGTTTACCCCACACTCAGACTGATCAGACTGATCCTTATTGAATTTTCTACATTCAGTGAAATGAGAATTTGAGTGACCAGTTGTTAGAACTACAAGTTGGTAAAAAGGAGAACATCAATAACACAACAACAAATTTAGCTTTATTATCTTCAAAGGTCAGTATAATCTGAAGAAGTCTAAACTGTTTTTTTACCAAGATTGCTGTACAGACAGATCACAAAGTATGTTTGTGAAACACACATTTTCCTCCTCAGGGAAAACTAGTTCCCTCCGAATAGTTGTTATGAGTGATATTTCTCTGTTGTGAGTGTCTGCGAAGATTGGGAGCTGCTGACCTTTTTTTTTTTAAGGGGATCAGAGAGATTTCAGTCATACTTGCAGACTGACTCAAATCTAGTGAAGCAGCAGAGCAGTTTGCCTGAGGGACAACACTCACATAGACGGGAAAGATGTAGGTGACTCAAAGCTTAGTCTCAAGCTCTCGCCCAGAGATTAAACTCACGGTGAAATTACAAACAGGTTTGTCAGGATGGCGTAGAAAGCTGCCTGCTCTTTTTCCACCTGTCGTGAAACCTGGAGAGTGTGCGTGGTTGAGACGGAAAAATTGAGGGCCGGGCTGTCGCGTGTTTACGTGTCGCTATGTGTTTATACGTCCTTTTGCATGTCTATTTTTGTCACGCTCTGTGTGTCTGCTCATGTGGGGGTGGCCTCCCTGGAGGTGCTCGACAGCCTGCTCGCTGAGATAAATAGAGAGTCCAGACCAAAGTGCTGGCCCACCTCCTCTACACTGTCTCCCACTGTCAGTCATGTAGAACTCCACCTGCCCACCGTTTGCCTCGCTACCCTAGAGACTACAGCTGCGTCTACCTTTGTTTTCCTGTTTGCTGTCATCCCGATGCTGTTATCGTGTTGGAGGACAGATTTCTTGGTCACTGTGCTGTCATAGTAACCAGTGATTTCAAAAGAGTTCACACTTCAGTTCTTGATCATGTGTATGGAAACTACTGTAACGCGTGCAGTGGGCGATGAAGTCTGACTTTTGTGTTTTGTAGTGTGTGAAAACTCGACTGAATGTTTCAATGTTTCAATGTTTCAGCACGCACAATCAAACAAGAGGAAGGTACTGAGGAGGAGACGGAGAGAAGGCCGGATGAGGCAGGTCACAGCGGTGAAGAAGGCTCTGGATTGGAGGAGCCCATGATTGACAGCCCAAATAACTTACAAGAGGCTGGGCAAGGAACAGAAGTGCAGAGCGAGACAGGGATAAGACTGCCAAATGGTAAATATAATGGTAAATATACATATATATATATATATATGTATAAAAAAAATTCCAAGTGTGTGTGTGTGTGTGTGTGTGTGTGTATATATATATATTAGTGCTTACATGATGATTAATCACATCCAAAAAAAAGTTTTTCTTTACATAATATATGTGTGTGTAATGTGTATATATATTATGTATATATAAATACAAACACATGCACGTATATTTAATAGGAATATGTTATGTTAGTATATTAAATATATTTATATATAATATCAAATATAAGAATATAACTATATAAATGTATATACATGTAAATATTTTCAAGACATATATTGCCTGTGTGTTTATATATGCATAATAAATATACACGGTACACACACATATTATGTAAACAAAAACTTATTTTGGATGTGATTAATCGCGATACATTTATATTTTTTTATATTTATTCTATTATTATAGTTTATTTACAAAAAATATTACCTTTTTTTTCAAAAATCATGTTTTTGTTAGGTTTTTATGGTTTTATTGTGTTTTATTGTGTTAGTTAGCTGTTTTTTAAAGTTATTTTTTATATTATATTGTGTGAAATTGAGCAACTCAACTTACACTAGCTTGTGGAAAAAAAAAGAATTAATAAAATGCATGGTAACACTAAAAAACATGGCAATATGGAGATTTCTATATATTTTTTAAAAGACAAATGTATTTATATATATATAGGCACCATTATCCTACAATTCAAAGTTCAAATGATTTGCCTAAATTCATTGTGACACTTCTCAAGTAAGTTTCGACAGAACACATTTCATGACTTCCCATTAAAATAGCAAAACCCTTTCGTGACCAAGGCTTGTCACTCATGCGTTCTTCCTTTTTTCAGTGTCAAAAGGGTGTGGAGCGGGTAGCTGTTCTGTAAGAAGACAATAGCTAAGACTAGGAGTTATTCTCAGGGAAAACATCCCAGGAATCCTCCACAACCTGTTCGCAAGCCCAGGGCTGACGTTGATACAGCCAGACAACACGCTAACAGGACAGGGTCATATTTCACTTTTCCAGGTTTTCAACGCCGCTCACAATGAGAAAACATTTAACTAATTAACCCATGGCAACGTCTCAATGCTCAACGTGGGTTTAGAAAAAAACGATAATTGAAATTTATGTGTCCATCAGATGTGTGTTTTAAAGTCATGGGCTATATTTAGAGCAGGTGCTCATGCAGCAGGTCTAATGCATGAGTAATCCCAATTAATTCAACATAATTAGCTTCACAATCAGCAAAACCAGAAAATTATAATCCATAGATTTAGAATAGGTGTCATAGCTGTGAAAGATTTTATTTTAGATCCTAAGGAGTGTTCATCTGGTGGCAATGGAAACGGTATATATATATATGTTTGCGTACAAACAGTTTAATACGGGTGAATCTTTTCAATCAGAGAAACCAAACCGCTAAACCTATAAATCTATAACCTACCTAAATCTATACAACGTTCAAGACATGCCTTCGTCATCATTTTATAAAATAAAATAAACATCCATTACCATTATCGTTCAGTAAGATTTTTTTGTTTTTGTTTTTGAAAGAATCTCATGTTCACAAATGCTACATTTATTTTTTCAAAAATACAGTGACAACTATAATTTTGTGAAGTTTTGTTACACGTTAACATACGTTTTCTGTTAATATTTTTTAAAATGTGTTCCTGCGAGGGCAAAGCTGACTCTTCAGCAGCCATGGCTTGCATATTAAGTGTCACATAATACTTTAGACGTCAAAATATGCTTGTTTGATGCTCAAAAGAACAGAAATAGAAAAAAGTAGAAAATAAATTGTATAAATCTAGAAATCTTGTAAATTGTAAGTGTCTTTGCAGTCACCTTTGATCAGTGTAATACAGCATTGCTAAAAATATAGAACCGTACTATATGTTAACAAATTTAAAATAATTTTATTTATATTCATCAATATATACAGAAGTATGTACCTATGCTAATGCCTTGAGATTTTCTGTCCGTTGTTATGGGTGATGACAAATGAAAGAGATCTTTGAAACAGTTTTAAATCGATCCAATAAATCAGAGAGTTTGAACCTATTTATGAAAATGAATCAAATTTAAGATATACGGACATTTTAAGTGTAGTGATGAGTGAGTGATGGTGCAATCGATTGATTCGTGTAAATACATTTACTAATTTTCCACCATTGTTTCCACCAATGTTTTTATCAAAGCCACTATCGAAAAGTCTTAGCGTTGCTTCATTTTATATTTGTATTTTCAGTATATCGAGTGGAAACAGCAGTCCTTGCATGTGCTGTGTGGTGAACAGTCTACATAAAGACAGCGACACTGAAAACACTGCAGTATTTATGTTTTTTAACATCAGCATGTGTCTCCTGTTCGTGACTCTGTCCATCAGGTGACCGGCCATTCCAGTGTAACCAGTGTGGGGTTTCATTCACTCAAAAGGGCAACCTACTGAGGCACATCAAGCTCCACACGGGAGAGAAGCCCTTCAAATGCCCATTCTGCAGCTACGCTTGCCGCCGGCGCGACGCCCTGACCGGACATCTGCGCACACACTCAGGTAAGGCTCTCACGACTCTATGCGATTGCTAAAAGAAGACACTCGTATGGGCGGCAGTGTGGTATTAATGTGTGTCGCAGCCTACAAAATGATTGCGGTTGTGTGACCACAGCTGACATGCTCTGGAAAAACCGAGCAGAGCTTTTCTGTCCTGAAGGACTTGTATATAGAGAAGCCTAGCAAACACTGTGGTTAGGCCACCCAGGACATGCTGCTGTGTTGCCTGCAAGTCTTGCACTCCACCAAAGGAAATGCTCTCTGTCAACCAAAGGGAAGTGTCGCTTTGGTGAAGCATCACTCTCTAACCCACTTTCATATCAGCCCACCATCAGTTGTCTAGTCCTCATCGTTGAAGATCCGGGTCATATGATACCATCAGTGCTCGGCTCGGGACTTCACGAGCTGTCACTCAGGGACGGCTTGGTTCAAATGCACAGGGAGAGCTGGAGCGACCTATCACTCTCATCGTGTTTTGCTGCCTTTCTTCGTCTTTTGTCATTTCCTGTTTTGCAGCTCTAATCACAGCGCAGGGATAGCACAGTTTTTTAGGCCAGGCAGCTGATGTCTGTGGTGTCCTGTTTTTGTGGGCAGAATGTATGAAATAATTCTTAAAGACATAGCTACGTTTTGGTTTCACATATGTGCTGATGGTCGTGGGTTTTTTAAGGGCCGATGACCACCATGCGTTTTTGTTCACACAACTGACTGAATTTCTGTTTCTCATGATGCTGTGTTAACAAGCGTTTCATCTAAATATTTGAAATCAGTCCTTTGATCTTCAAATTGATGCAGCTGTATTGATGCAGCTGATTAAAGTAATATTGTGAAACATTTTTACAATTCACAATAACTGTTTTCTATTTTATTCCTGTGATGGTAAAGCTGAATTTTCAGCAGCCGTTACTCCAGTCATCAGTGTCACACAATCCTTCAAAAATCATTATAATATCCTGATTACAGCATTTATTTCAGATGTTATTTTTTGTAACATGCTGTAAATTTCACTTTTTGATTGATTTTGATTTGATTCATTATTGTATAGTAAATACTCCTGTTGTTAAGATTTATTCATTTTTCTGATTAAAAATACTGTAAAATATTGTGAAATATTTTTACAATTGACAATAACCATTTTCTAATTTATTACGTTGTAAAATATAATTTATTCCTGTAATAGCAAAGCTGAATTTTCAGCAGCCATTAATCCAGTCTTCAACGATTTTTCAAAAATCAAATATAATCTTTTGTAACACACTATAACTGTCACTTTTGATTGATTTAATTCATTTATTATTAAATAAATGTAAAAGGGTCTTGCTGACCACAACCTTTTTAATGGTAAATTGTGCCTAAACATGCATTTCTTCACAAAACATTTACACTGAAAACTTTTTTTGGTCAAAAAATACTTCCATTTGTCTTATTTCATAGCTTTGATGACTTTACTAATACAGAACGAGTAGGTGTATCCCGCCTGGCAGTTTAAATTCTCCATCATTTAATAACTAACTATGCAAAATTTGTGGTGTGTGTGTGTGTTTTGTGGTCTATCATATTGATATCAAATGTCAGTGCGAGAACTTTTACCACCAAAAGCCTACGCGCCAAACTGCCTCAGCATATAAATGTTTGTGGCCGATGAGAGTCATTAACTCATTTGCACATCCTTTTCTAAAAGCATTGTAAGGAGATGCCACAAGAAAGCTTTGTTCTACCACAGTGTGAGACGTGTAGTTGTTACTGGAGTCATTTTAAGGATTAACCCAGGCAGCAGTGTTGCCCCGGGGCGGTCTCACCCCTTTTTGCCACAAGTCCATCCCCGGTCCTCGGTGACCTGTCCGCCTTCCCGCCAGCAGCCATAGTTGGAGTGTAATGCAAGTGACTTAGCAGGTCTGGCGGCTTCTTGTGCAACAGGCGCCAGATGAAAGGCCCTTTCCTCTCTGGCCTTTGGCAACAAGAGGATTGGTGGCAAACAGCCCAGGAAATTTAAGTTAAGAGGGAGTAAAAATGTGCAAAACATTGGCAATCCGATCGTTGACAAATGGCTGTCGCTGGAATCCATATGCATGTACGCAGACCACAAACGTGCTCTAAAAGATGAAACTGAAACAGCATATGTTGCACCACAGTTTTAGGCGTGTGTCATAAGGCTGGTGGCTTTACTTTGGCTGCTTTTGGCAGCTTAGTAAAATAAGAAACGTGAGGTGAGTAGCCAACGTTTGATTCTAAGGAGAGGATGCTGGGTGTGTGTTTAACTACCAGTTGAGTAAATCGAGCACTTTTGCTGATGCTCTACAATTGATAGGCATTTACTTGAAATGAAATGTCATCCTCATCTCACTGTTTCCTGTTTTCAACCCGAATGGATGCGGTTTAGAGGGCTTTAATGCAGCACTATGTGCATGAATTTGCATTTGAATAAGTGCTTAGACAGGGATTTTTTTTTCTGATTCGTCCAAACTTTGCTACAGGAACTCATAGGGTTTTGAATAGCTGCTATTAATCGATAAAGCAGCTTGTTGTGTTTCTTTCGCACTGCACGAGTTCGCATCTTTCTCTTTGACGTGTATTAGCATGAATGCTTGTCCCAGACTTTGCAGTTTGCAGGTGTTTTTGACAGTTCATTGAACCAAACAATTCAGTTCTCTTTTTTTTTCCATTTATAGTGTAGATTTGTCAGTGTGGATGCGCTATATCCTCTGTGTGTCTGCTCCAAACCATTTCTCATGTGCTGTCATATGCGCACCCCTACATTTTTAAAGCCTCTGGTTTATTAGAAATATTGAAAGTGTGACAAAAATGTCACTTTCAGAGCTGTCTCATCAGGTGAAAATGTTTCCAATACAGTCACCCACTGACATATAAAGACCCCCAAACTATCGACTTATAGGTGTCTGCCCCAGATGACTTGATTACTTGACATTTACACAATGACATAAAGACCACATTTATGAAAGGCTATTTAAATGTAGTAATAATAAGAAGCAAATTTACTCATTCTTCACAGTTGATATGGTGTGGCAGTTCATTTGAAACCATATAGGCAAATATATTTATATTCTTATATTTATTTTAATTTTATTTTATATATTTTAATTTTATTCCAATATTATATTCTATTCTAATGTTAGAAACTCTTAATAATTTGTTTATAAAGTAAATTTATTATATACATTTTGGTAATTAATATTACATTTTATTTTAGTTTGTGCTATTTTAAAATAATTCATATTGTTTAAAATAATTATTCAATATTCATACAATATTTATATTTATAAATATTTTTCACCTTAAGATTATTTTAATGAATGAAATACAGTTGATATATTATTTTTGGTTATTTATATTTATATATCTTATTTTTTTATGTATTTTAACAATTGATATATATGTATATATATATATATATATATATATATATATAAATAAAATATTACATTTTATTTTAGTTTGTTCTATTTTAAAATAATTCATATTGTTTAAAATAATTATTCAGTATTCATACAATTTATATTTATAAATATTTTTCACCTTATTTTAATGAATAAAATACAGTTGATATATTATTTTTGGTTATTTATATTTATATATCTTATTTTATTATGTATTTTAACAATTAATATATATATATATATATATATATATATTTATTTATTTATTTATTTATTTTATTTATTTTATTTTTTTCTGGTAATTTTTTTAGAGCCTAGTTACGTTATAAACATTTTGAAGCCACTGATTTTGAAATTTCAGTGATTTAACATATGACACATTGTCTTCCAGGCAAACCAAAGCTGCTTTTTCTGTTGCTGTAATCCATCCTTTCCCACAGAAGTGACAGGGCCTTGGTTGTTTGACATGCGTTCTACATGCGAAAGGTCACTTCACATCGTCTCAGTCAGTAGCTGTCTCACTTTCACTGTTTGCTTCAGACTGAAAGCACTACGGTGCTTTGAAGCGGGTTACCGAAAAGTGTAGGGGGTATTTTTACAATTGGCACACTTTACAGGTAATCCCACAGGCTTGCTAGTAATAGTTGTGAATTTTCATTATTTTCTCACGTGCAGTAAGAGTTCATACAGTGTGACTCAATTCACTAGGCTGTTTTGTTTCACTGCTGCACTCTTTATGAATAATTCTGAAAGTCCCTTTTACCAGAGGATTGACCACAGAGCTTAAAGCAGCCCCTGTCTCAAATTCAATTAGGCTTTTAGCTGACATAACAGAACAGCGCAGATGTAATGGTGGGCTATGTTCCGATTTGATACCGATGAGTGAATGAGAAAGACATGACAGATAAATGAATGACTCAACCAATTGATGAATGAAGCTCGGAATGAATCAATGAACGAATCGTTCCATTAGCTACTGGAAAACTCACATCTGTTTCTGGAGGCTAAGCATCGTCCTCCTCCTACTCTCCTCTGCCCACGATGGAAGGACAAGGTGCTTGTTCCTTTTGAATCTTTCTTTGGGAGGTTCTGTCCCGCATTACTGACCTAATCTTAGTGGAACTGACTGTGAATCACTTCACACCTTATCTGGCTGAGGAGAAACACTCACTCTGTTTCTGTTTATTGTTCAAAGAGACTTTCCAAGTTATCACTCGTGGTGCCAATTACAGATCGATGATGATAAGACAACATCAAATACTACTACTATACTACGTGATTCTATGGAGCAAACCCCCCCACCGCGTTGTAGTGGTTGCATCATCACAAAAATCTGGCTGTGCCCACTTTCTCGCTTACTCAGTTGGAGACCGAAACTCATTTGTGTGAGCGGTCTGAATGAGTTTTTTTACATCTTAATACTTATTTTGCTACTCTTTGATGTCTTTTTAGTGGGCAAACCACACAAGTGTAACTACTGTGGGCGGAGCTACAAGCAGCGCACGTCATTGGAGGAGCACAAAGAACGGTGTCATAATTACTTGCAGAGCGTCGGCATGGACTCCGCCTCCAATCCTGGCCCATATCCAGGTGAGTGGCTCATGACTTCATTGAAAACCTAAGATGACGTTTTTCCGCCTTTTGATATAGTGTTATGCTGACTTATTGTGAAAGTCTTGTTCCACAACGGGGTTCCACAAGCTGGTCTGTTGCTTGGAAACAAAATAATATTCATTTTTTAACATAGAATTGATACACGCAACATTTGTTTACACCAGGCAGTCAAGGTTTTGCTGGTTAGCATGGTTAGCCTCTGTGTTATCTTGTGTTGTTGTGAAATCGTTACGGTGTTGGATTACAACAATGGTGTTCCACAAGCCAGTTTGTTTCTTGGAAACAAAATAAACATAAAGCATTACCAAGATCGAATGGCTACATTAAACCTTTATGGGGTACATTTTGGTGACACCAAGGGGTTTTACTGGTTAGCATGGTTAGCCTCTACTGGTAGCTTGTTTCGAACCACACCATCCAACAGCAAGATGCTTCTTTCTTCATTTAAACTCACTTAAGCTAATCATTCTAGGTTCAAAGAAAATTTGTGGCTCAAAACAACCTGGCTGCAAAATGTTGAGATTCATGGGAACAGTTTTCCACAGGTATTATTGGCTTTGTTGATATGCTGAATCGTTTTATCGTTTTCCCAGGGGAGGTACCAAAGGAGCAGAGGCAGCTGGAGGCCGCTGGGATGGCGGCTTTTGACCGGCCTCCTGTAATTGAAAGACTGCAGGGGAATGTGGGTAAACGGAAGAGCACCACGCCACAGAAGTTTGTGGGTAAGTGTCACCTCAGCAGTAAGTGTGGTTGAATCTACTGTATGCAACAAACTGATCTTCAAAGTTCTAGCGGTGCTAATGAACGCAGGCAGGTCACATGGTGCAAGAAACATTTTCAACCTCACACATAAAGTCCCTGTATGTGCATAATGTAAAATTGATGTGCTGTCTGCATTGTTTTAAATCCAGTAATGGCCTACCAAAATTGGGCCTCTTAGTCAGGCCCTAAAACTCTAAAAAGAAAGCTTGTCTAAAGTGCATATATATATATATATATATATATATATATGATTTTTACTTTTTCATTGCTTAATTGTGATTGCATGAATTAATTCCACAATAATCATTATAAATGTACACAAAAAAGAGTACATTCTACTTTTTGTACGACAATTGTATGAGGCAAACATGGCTGGGTTTTGTGAATTAGGCAGAAGCTATAATAGGTCTAATTCAGAAAGTCTTACAAATAAAGACAATGGCTTATTTAAATACAGCGCATTACTATTTCAGAGCGTTTAGCGCCTGGTTAAACTGGATTGCCGGTGGTTAGTGAGTAATATGCAGGTTTTGGAGCTGAAATACCACATGCAACCGTTTAGTCAGCGCTGAGTTTCCACATGAAGGAACAGAGAGCACAACTACATTTAAAAAAAAATAGACATAGTCAATTTGTCATGGAAGAGTAAAAGATATAAAAGAGATAAAATATATGCGCTTTAGCACAACCATAATGGCATTAAACATTATTTGAAATGAAATATATTTCATGTGTTGTAATGACAATATCTGCGGAAGTCAAGTATTAAAGTGAAAGAGAGAGAAAAAAGTTTGAGTAGGAGTTGTTGTTTTTTTTTCATTCTGTGGTTTTTGCACACCTGTAACTTTGCCATTGCTTTTACTGACTACGCCAGAGCAGTTTACCGCATCCATATTATGCAGGGGTTAAATTTTCTCACTTCGGTCTCCAAATGGGGCTTTCCGTCATTAATGCAACAAAACCCTAGTAACAGTACTTTAAGTGCTCTTTTTACAGTAAATTGCAAGGTTAGTCTACTTTTTTATCATGATGGAAAGTACTATGGGGCTGTTCCTAATGTATCTTTTATTGCATTGTCTGTTAAGGTGAGAAAATGGTTCGCTATTCGTACCCCGAGCTGAGCTATGAGATGGGCTCTAAGTATGAGAAGGAAGCTGAGGTGATGCATGCCCAATTGATGGACCATTCCATTACCAATGCCATCAACTACTTGGGCGCTGACTCCTTGAGGCCTGTGGTCCATCACCCATCTCTCTCCATGGCCGAAGTGCTGCCTATGGTGAACCCGCTCTTCCATCCGATGTACCCGCTTGGGCCCCGCATGGACCGTCCGAGCAGTCGCGAGCCTCCGTCTCTGCCTCACCCGAACCCAGAGTTCCCGCACCCAACCAATGGCGCAATCCCATTGGTCAGACCCAAGAATCCTCAATCGGCCCGAGACGGGTCCCCGTGCAACAGCGGACAGGATTCAGCCGATTCGGCACGGAGCAGTCCCCGGGATAAGCTCGGCGGGGCCGGGACCAGGACGAGATCCAGCCCGGGGTTTGTCCGGGCAGAGGAAGGCAGGGCAATAGATGCCGCCCGCATCGCCGCCAGGGACAGCGTCCGCGTCTTCAGCCGCGAAGGCCAGGAGCTGAGGGTGTTCCAGTGCGAACACTGCCGCGTCCTGTTCCTGGACCACGTCATGTACACCATCCACATGGGCTGCCACGGTTACAGAGACCCGCTCGAGTGCAACATCTGCGGCCACTGCAGCAAAGATCGCTACGAGTTCTCCTCGCACATCGTCCGCGGAGAACACACCTTTCGTTAAAAATCCCACGCACTCTCGCAGTCAGTCTATTGCCGAAGCATTATGTGAGCACCAATCGGCAGATATATGAAGGTTTGGGTCCAATAGAAAGTTTTCATGTTGGAGCTGTTTGAAGATTTTTGTTCTGGGTGAGGGAATGAGTATGTTAATGTCATGAATGTTTTTCGTTCTTTTGAAATTTTTCACCCCACACACAGTTTATTGTTCCATATGTACTGAACCTTCCGACAGAGCAGCTATGTGTTATCTAAAGTTGTGAAGTTCTTTCTCTTTTTTTGTCATCTGTATTACCTCGATGCATGCTGTCATTCTGTTTATGGACCTTGATCAATATTACAGGTAAACCGCTGGAGAACTAAATCCAGCTGGAGAACTAAATCGCTTAATTTTGCATACAAAAAAAAGACTAATTCATAGCTTCTTGCTGCTGTGGCTTCTTAGTGCCTTGCTAATGTTTCGAACGGCACGATTTTGCCTTTTATGGAGTGTTTTGTATCTTTTTAGCGTCTATTCTCATCACTCGCTCCTTTCGATGAAGTTCCGGGGCGTATGAGCTGAAGCTTCGGTACTCATGCTAATGTCCTCACGTCGGTGCTATTCTAGTTTCACAAAAGCAGTCCTGTAGAGTGGGACAAATCTTTTAGACACAATTTAATGAAGTTTTGAGGACAATCCACCTTGTGTCTCGTAGATTTTAACGGGAGACTTTTGCCGTGCTAAGGACAGATGCATTTTCCATGCTGTGTTTTGCTGCTGTTGCACACTTCATGTGCGACACACATCATCTCTTGCGTTCTTATGCACTTTGCTGAAAACAGCACTGCGACATGCCTTGATAAACCTGTTTTTGCACTATTAGCTTGAGGCCTTGGGCGAAAATATGCTATTTCCATGCTATTGATAAAGCGAACAAAGGTCAGTGTGTAGTTTAGTTAGTATATTGTCATCTGTGATTCAACAGGGAACAAGTCTGCACCTATATTAACATGCTTTAACAACAGGGTTGCCATACTTTGGATTGAAATCTGTGAATTTGATTCTGCCTTCAGACCAAATGCCTCATTATTAATGCCTCGTTAAATCCAACTCCTCCGACTGTCTTCAGTGTTAACTCAAAAAAGAGTTTTATTGTTTTCTCCTTTTTTGGCCTACACATGGACCTGCTGTATGTGCTTTATATTGAGCTTTCTAAGAGCTAAGATCTGAAATATGCAATTACGTGCACTGCATATGCATTTTTGGTTAGACTCTGGTTAGCTAATATCGTTTAAGTAATCTTTGCACAATGACAATTGAAAAACAAATCTGCCTGCTAACCGAACAAGGCATTTCTTTAGAATCTTTTATAGATGACAATTAGACGATTGCTATCAAGATTTCATCACTAACCCAAACTACACAAGAGCTTTAGAAGATAAAATGCGGTTTATTAATCAGACAATGTTTCGCCCCCTAAACAATTTTCCCATACTTGATGCAGAGACTTTTTTTTCACAGTTTTCAGGGCATTGAAATCAGTCATATAGACTATTTTGAATGTTCACGTAGCCATTCATTCTGCTTTCCTGTTTCTCTTCCCTTCTCTTTTTCTCAGTGTTGATTAATATTTACATCTGTAGCACAACCATAAATCCAGCTTTAAAATGTACATTCGCAGCCTTCATGACGTTCAGAACCTCCCTTGCACATTTGTTGGGCTTTTATGTCAGCGCTAACAGAGCCTTACATCACTATCAGACTTTGCCGT
>JAUMHE010000056.1:16229510-16244696 GCA_032359235.1 Enteromius mattozi | reverse complement strand
TCGTATGAATTTGTACGAATGACCTACACCTAACCCCGCCCCTAAACCTACCCGTCACTGGGGTTTAGACAAATTGTACAAAATCGTATGAGTGAGGTCGTACACATTTTTACAAATTAGCACGATTTTGCTACCTCGTACAAATACGTACGAATTGATCATGAGACTGTGTTGCCCAATCTTATCCATCGCATAGCGTAAACATGCCAAAGTTCTTTTTGTGTATCTATACCATGAGTTTTTGTTTTTGTTTGCCGTACTATCTATACGCACATTCATGGGATTGGGTAGTCATCTCATGGTCTTAGCAGATGGATTCATCTGAGGCATTGGAGTACTGCAGGTTTTTGAAAATGTAAGCTGTTCTTGCAGCTGGTGTTTTCAACAGATTTACGAAATGCATTATGTGCATGTTTGAAGTGGATGTCCCAACAACTGCTAATAGCCCGGGATGATTTAAAAACAAGGGGTTTATTCACAGATTCGTAAGATCTTAGCTTCATGCTGTGGAAGTACAAAAGGAAGACAGAAGACAATGAGCACTGCGCTAAAAAAGGGGCGGAGGTCTATTCAGTAGGAATCTGAGTAGTATTACTGTAAACCGGACATTTTACATCCGTCATGTTTACAGTGTCACAGTTGTGTTGCTTCAGTGGCCTCATGGAATAGTAAAGTGTCCATTACATGTGCACTTCAGAGGCTGGCTGGAAACAGTAATGCAACTTTTGCGTCAAAATACAAAAACTTTGAAACACAATTTTTTCTCCCGTGCCATTGTTTCCCATCTATGGACTGCTTTTACGAGAATTAATGATGCTTACTCTCAGAGTAGGTACTTCTTTTGAACAATTAGTAACTTTACGGTATAAAGTATGATCTATATATATATATATATATATATATATATATATGTATATTTGGTCATGTTGTCAGTGTCATGTGACCTTGGATTTTTTTTTTTTTTTTTACATTTTGGCAGTTTTAATCACAATTTCTTTGCATAATATCTTCTGCTCAAGAGCTCCTGTGGTTTTTTCACAATTGTGTTGCATGCAACATCATAAGGGCAAGTAAATTTTT
This sequence comes from Enteromius mattozi, assembly GCA_032359235.1. Classification (NCBI taxonomy): domain Eukaryota; kingdom Metazoa; phylum Chordata; class Actinopteri; order Cypriniformes; family Cyprinidae; genus Enteromius; species Enteromius mattozi. Next base: position 16,243,616 of record JAUMHE010000056.1, on the reverse strand, counting down.
AGCTTTTTAGTGTTCAGTCCTAAAGTGTTTTAGAGCCTACATGGGCACCTCAGAGTACTGTTCATTGCTTGACCCTCTCTGCCCTGTAATATCACACCCCAACTATGCCTAGCTACGGGGATGCTACACCTCCATCTTGGTTTGTCTGAGGGGCTGAGGAGTGCTATTTCCTGTTCTGAGTGTGAAAGAAAGAAAACGAAGAAGAAAAAAAGAACAGAGAAAGAGGGAGAGAGAGAAAGAGACTGCTGCAAAGGCCTCTGGGTATTGGCTGGTTTGTGGTTAGGTCACAATCTGAAGCGAGAGGAGGAAGGAGGAGCGGGAGGGGGGCTTCCACTTTCCTTCCTACCGCTTACCAAATTGATACAGCCACTGCCAAGGGGAAACTCCCAAAGCGGGACCCATTTAGGGCAAAACAGGCCAAAAAAACACAAAAATGTAACGGCAGAACCCTAAAGCTTGCAGAGAACTTTGCACTCGCTTGAGGAGGGAACACACTTCAACGACACAGGCAGAAAAGCGAGGGTTGTGTGTGTTTGCACCTGTTTGGAGCCCGGCAAAAAGGAGATGTGTGGAAAGAGACATCTGTGGAGAGGTGGAGGAAAGTGAGAGAAGGCTGGAGGGAGTTGTGTGTGTGGGGAGAGAGAGAGACAGATAACTGGAGGAAAACTGTGAAACAGTGGTTTGATAAAAATGGGTGCACAGCTGTCAATAGCTGAAGTGAAAACAGGAAACAAATGAAGATGACATCTCCAAACACATCTGACAACCCCATGATGACATTCAGAAGGTATTTTAGGATGCAAGTAGGAGTAAGAATTCATGGGTGGACGTCACCAAGCATGAGTTTTGACCTCAGTTCGATCGCACAGACCCCTGGTGCAGTATCGGTCCCTACCCTCCTTGCGGGTAGAAGGCAAAACATTAGCCCTTAGAATCTAAGTGTTAGCGACTTGCTTGCTCTGTTCACACTCTCACATCCTGAGCAGGCGTTTGAGCGTTGCGGACTGAAAAGGTCAGTGGAACGTAACCACAGAGGAGCTGAAGGAGCCGGTTAGCTGTGACAACCATAGGCCTAACACTGGTCTCACATCTCTGTATGGAGTGTGGTGTCACTTACTCAGCAAAGCCTTATCGCAAAGATGTCCCTGACACTGCGGATGCATTTCCAGTCATTTGTCAGAACAACAAATGTATAATTAATATTTTAGTTGAATTAAATTGAGATTATTTTTATTAAATGTTCAATTTCATGTTAATTTTAAAATATAAAATTGAATGAAATAAAACATTAAAAATGTCATTACATTTTTAAAAATAAGCAAAGAACAATAACCGTGTAGATATTTTTTGTTATTTAAAAATAAAATAAAATAATATTAAACTAGTATAAAATAGAAAACTAATAACAAAAACCTTTTTTTGCGTAGATAAAACAACTGAGTTTCAGTTTTTTAATATTAGTACATAAAGTTTAACTACAATAAAATAATAAATGTTTCTTTTGCAATTACTGTAATTTAAAAAAAAAAAAAAAAAATTATTTTACTTCATTTTTAAATATAATTACCGTTTTAAATTTTGCTAACTACAAAATCTTTTGCTTTTGTTTCACTCTCTGCATCGATTTCAGTGTTTCATTTCATTTCAATATATTTATATACAAATCCATATGTTCTACAATTGATTTATGTATGTACTGATTTATTTTCAAACATTATAGCCTTATAATCCTTTAGATCAAAAGTTTTTAAAGATCACAAGAAACAAAAATTTGGTCAAATTCCAACCTTTTGGTCGTGTAGCTCTCTGATTACATCACTTGTACTGTCTAGCCCACATAAACGTATGTGACAAACTACATTTGGCATTGTGCCTTCATCAAATGTCACAGAGACCGCTGTGTCTCCACTGTACTGTAATGAGTAGGAAGACTTTTGGTAGTAGGTAACTGTGGATAAGTCGTGTGTGTGTGGGCTGGTATTGGTTGTCTGTGAATGGCGCGATCAGTGAGAGGTTATGGCAGGTTAGATTTGAAACACTTGAACAAATGACACAGACACACATACAGGTTGGGTGGAGTATTATTTAAAAGCAATTGTTTCTGCCCTGACAGGAGAATCCAGATGTCGTCCTGTCAGCAGCGCATTGTAGTTTCAAAAACTGGAGGGGGGTGTTTTTCCCAAAGGCATGGCAAGAGTGGATATATACCACATAAACCCGCACACACATACACAGGCACATACACACACACACACACAACCACCTACTAGCACTCATGAGGCCTTTGCGTTATACTGTAGTAGTGATGTCTGATTTGCATTGTTGTTTTGAGGCTATTAATTTTAATGATTCACTTCAACAATAAACAAAAGATTTATAAACTTGACTGTAAGGGAGTAAAACCATCAGGTAGAAACAAATTGATAATTTATCATGATCAATTTGGATAAAATATATGGTGCTAAATATAAAATATAACAATAAACAGCAATTGCTTGTGGACTCAAAAAACATACAAACAAAAAACACTGAATCATTTTTAACAGATTTATTGAAACAAGTCGTTTGAAAGAACTGGTTCACTTAAGTATACGGGGTCATTGACGTTTTTTTAAAGGCAAGTTTTAAAACACAAAAAATAGTCAAATCTTTCGTAATTTAAACACCAAGAATGTTGTGTGCACATAAATTCATATTAAAATTTTAAATTAAGTGATTTTAGCATTTTTCATCTATGAATCGGCTGTAGCCTTAAAAGATTTCATGTGGTGCAACCATGATTTATATTAAAATTAATTAATTTCCTTAACATTTTTTTATTTAGAACATTCACAGTAATTTACGTGTTTTAAAACATTGTATTTGCATTTCTTTTGAGCTTTTGTACATAATGATCTCATATTTTTGTTCTGTAATTGCAAAATTGCCTTCTTAAATGTATTTAGCAGACTTATTTTTCTGTAAATTGTATAAAACCGATAAAAATATTTTCTAAAATACCATTCACGTAAGCATACTGTAGCAGTGATTCACTTTTTAGCCACAATTTAGATTTATTTATTTTTAATTTAATACAGTTATTGCTATTATTGGTTGCACCACATGATGAGTGGTCGTTCCAAATGACACAAATACTTTATATAATTAAAAATATATTGAGGTGCTATGACCACACATTAAAGAGTCAAATCTGTTGTTTGAATTGCTTAAAAAATGACCAAATTTGAACTCTAAAGGCCGGTTCACAACAAGTACGATAACTATAAAGGTAACGATAACGATATTTGCGTCCACACCAGTAAACGATATCGTCTGTTTATTATAAGCTCAAGCACATCTGCTGCTTCAAAGTCTCAAGCACGTGATAGCAGGATTGATTCTGATTGGTTGTCATTGTTTCTATCGTTCATCAGCTGAAAAAAAATCATCCTGAAAATCATTCCAACGATATTGTTTCTCTGTGCTTATACTGTTGTGTGAACGCTGCCATTCTTTAACATTGAGAACGATTTTTAGAACTATCTTTATCGTTATCTTTATTGTTATTGTGCTTGGTGTGAACGAGGCGTAAGACTTTATTAATAACCTGCTCTATCTTGTATATCTTCGCACTGTCAGTGTCTTTTTTGCACTGTGATGTATTTTCACTGCATGAGAACATGATGTGTTGCATTAAAGTGCCATGGTTTGTCGGGGATAGCAAAAGTAACTAAGGGGGCTGGGTCTTTGCGAAGGGTTGCTTTAGAATAGCTGGACGTTGAGATGAAATCCAGTAGAAAATTACATCTGGATTTTATGCTTGACTGCAGGGTCAGAATTAACATGCTGCCTGTGGTGAGCATTTATTTAACTTTGCTTGGCAGTGGTATGCGCATGGCATCTGGTAAAATAGATTACAATAGTTATTAATACATTGCTAATAAAAGCATATTTACCAAATGACATGCTGTAAATGATATGTTCTTTTGCATTTTTCTCAAATTGTAAAAAGACTAACCATGAAACCTCTGAAATTACCCAAATTGCATAAAAATCTATTCCAGATTAACATGGAACAATGGGACAAAATGGAAAACATTGCAGCGGTCGCATCACATGATATTTTCAAATTCAGTCAGAATTGACAAGAATTAGTCACCTATACAAAACAAGCTAGCTTCCCATGAAAGTTATCTATTAAATTTATAATAAAAATGAATACTTGTAGAGATAACTTAAAATTAATTATTTTTCTGAGGTCATACCACATGATATCCAAATTTGGTAACTAGCCAATAAAAAGTTTTTATTTTTATTTATTGATTTATTTTTCCAAATTCAAATTTGAAAAAAGAATTACAAACCTGCTTGATGCTTGTGGGTCCTCGGCAAATTGGTAGACGATGCAATGGCCTGCTTTTGAACAGATTGTAATATAAAAGTCCCAAATGGTAGTTTCTTTATGGTCACACCACATGATAATTCATAAAATGGAGATTATTGGGCAAAGTTTGTTTGAATGTTATGATGGAAATATAAATGCAAATGCTTTACGCAAATGCATAACCCTTTGGAAATGTCAAACATTGAAAAAAAAAAAACAAACAAACAAAAATAATGTATATTTTATGTATAATAATATTATACTATATGCTGAATACATTTATACTTTAAAAGTACTTTAAAAGATGTTTCCAAAAAATAAGTTATGGCTGGACGGTCGCACCACATGATGTTTTGACACTTTGAATAACAGGAAAAAAAGGGAATAATAGTATTTTTTTTGTTTTTTGAAAAGTTCAAATTGGTACAAATGTGGGAGAGGTACTTCTTTTATACGTCATCTTAATACATTTAAACCACTGATATATATATATGGTCTTTATTACAGATCAGTAATTTAAACCTATTTTTAACTTAAAAAAAATTATTTAATCTGACAGAAAATTTAGTCGTCACGTCATTGACCCTTATACAAGGAAAACAAGCGAATCACAATTCAGTATGTAAATAGATGTTAGAATGAAGACCAATTAAAATGCATTGTGGGACTCTTCTGATGACGTCATCTGCGCCAGTTGCTGCTCGAAAGGTAAGCGTCGAAGTTTTACGTTTAGTCAAATTGCCAGCTTTAAACTTAATTTTTCAGTTTACCTGAAGTGTACAGCGTGTGTAAAACTTGAAATAGTGCATTTAAGACTTAATTAATTGCAGATGCCTAAGACAAACCCCAAAGCTGACGACGCACACAGTTCAGATAGTAGTAAATTAAGTTAAAAGATCCAAGTTCTCTTTAAGATACAAGGTTTTGAATCTTATATGGCGTCCCATTCGCACGTGATTCAGTGTTTAATATTATGGCTCCTTCCCCCTCTCTGCTTTCGACGACGACGTTAAGTTAATATAATATCATAAATAATGACAATATTAAATATAAAAGAACTGTTGATTTGTGGTGAGCATACAGTATGAAGACTGTGGTTTGTATGCGCTGTTAGTTGGTAACTCAGCCCATTTCTTCAACCATGGCCTCCACTTCAAGGAACTGACTATATGAGCATGACTGTAAGTTTCTGTCTGTGGCCGTGGGCCTTTCATCACAAAAGAAGTAGGTTGAATAATTAGGAAATTGTGTAGAGTCTGGATGCTGCTTGGAGGTTAAGTGGTGGGAGTGACTTAATTGTGTGATAGTGGAAAGTCTTAGTGTAGGCCTACAGAAACAAACTGACACTTGCACATGGACAAAATCACTCACACACACGCATACACACACGTGCAAACTTCTGCACGCTTACAAATACGTACCCATACATACAGTAAAAAGTCAAGCTTGTGATCCAGTTTGTACATACAGACACATGAGAGCGTTCACACATGATGAGCTGGTGTTAACCTTGTTCTCTGTCAGTACAGAAATAGTGATAGCTGTGAATGTGAACTAACGGGCCCATATACCCTGAGCCACTCGAGACCACAGGACTGCACTCTTGTCTTTTTATAGAGACTCAAAGCGGGTTTTTCAGCCCTTTTATCTGTGAGAAAAAAAATATGTGCATGGCTTCTCAGCGGCCCATTTTACCTTAACGACAAGATAAATGGTGTAATTATGTAACGAGCTGGAACTAAACTTTCGGTGTTTACTTGTCACTGTGTCTTGCATTGTACTTGTTTTTTTTGTTTTTTTTTTTCATGTCTGACTTCAAAATGCAGTGATGCGTGGCATGGCTACAAATGCAGTTTTCATACCAGCTGGAGGAATGTACAAAACACTCAGTTTACCCAAGTCTGATGCTGCCTCCAAGTGGTAGAGACTTTGTTTTTTATTCTACTGTTAAATTTTAGTCTCTGGTTTTCTTCTGTTTTTTTTTTTTTTTCATTACCTAACCAGAGAGTTTCTCTTAGTGTCCAGCAGATGTCATCATTTCACAAACAATAATGAAGTACGTTTATTTTTTGAAGGAATAGAATTAATTATTTACTCACTCTTACACTTTTTTAAAAATAAGAAAAATAAGTCTTTGTTTTGCAGAAATGGCATAGAAGAACCATTTTTGTGAATGTGGTCTGTGGATGTTAAAAGATCTTTATTAAATCATCAATGCTGGTAAATAATCATTCATTTCAGGAGTGTTTGCAGCTAGATGTTTTGCTTGGAAGACAAAATGAGAAATTGTTCATATCATTGCACTGTTTACTTATGAGTTTTCTAAAACCATATTGTAGATTTGTGTGAGAAACTCTGAAATCTAATATCCAAGTTAAAGCATTGTAATTTAATTAAACTGATTTAAAAAGATAAATGAATCTAATTGAAATACCTCTCCATTCTTCTTATTCAAACCAGCACTTTATGAAATATACCAGCAATTGTCAAACTATCTTAAAAGAATTGTTCACAAAAAAATGTTTAATTTAGTCACTTGGGCCATCCAAGATGTAGATGGGTTTGTTTGTTTGTCCATTGTAGCAGTTTTACAATGAACAAAGCTTTAAACCATTACTTTTGGACAACATTTCAGCCAATTTTCATTTGTTTCATTTCCTTTAAAGGGACACACATTTTTTTTTCTTGGTCATTACTTGATGTTGAGTCTTCATTTTATATGCATTTTCGAAATAACTATTCATGTCTATAGTAGAAAAAATTTAACAGTGGAAAAAGTAAATTAGTGTACCTTTAATACTAAAGGGCTGTAAAAGACTGCTGAATGAGCCACATTTATCACACTTTCTGTAGTGCCTCTGAGGTCCTAAAGATGGCAGCATCCTATAGCAAATCCGGCTATCATCTTAATGGTGTGGAGTCACAAAATCGCTGTTAAACTAAAGCACACTTAAATTAACAAGCAGAAGCGCTTTTGTAGAAGGCGTATGAATCATTACAATTATATTTCATCAGTCTGTTACCCAATGATTCCATTCTCTGTACACATTTAACTCCACTTGAGTCATATGAGGGTCCCAGTGAAAATGATGAGCAATTTAAAACCCAGTTGACAACATCTTCACACAGGCTGCTATTATTAATCAGCTCTTAGCTAAACCATAGACTTCCTCCCTTTGTTATTCACACAGCTATACATTGATTCGTATCTGCATATGTTTTAGTGGATAAATGTTTGTCATGAAAGGTCTATGAGTAGATGAAAACCGCGAGAACCTGAGTCAGAAAACTCTCGCAATGAGACGGTAGCAGAGAGCATCCACTGAATGGAAAACAATTACACAGTCACTGAATCCTCTTTTAAGTTCTGATGAGGGCGGTTAGCGATGGCAGTGACCACGTAATGGTGTGTGTGTAATTCGGTAATGCTTCTCATTGCTCAGCGACTCCAGATCTAAGCTGCCTAAAGACGACACAATTTGTCAATTGACTCTGGGCCATTAAAAAAGGAACAGATCATCAAACTTTAAGGCAGATTTAGATTACTGAATGCAGACTCATTCAAAAGAGCGTAATTATGTCATAAGTTGGTAATTTGTACATTGTGATGTATTGATCTCGATTATGGTCTGAGATAGTAAAATTAATTCTGTGTCATTCAGCTCAGTTATTTTCTAAGAAATGGATCATTTGTTCTCCACAGTTCGTCATAGACTAATTCAGTTCAGTTAAAGAGTCAAATGTTTGTTTAGGCATTAAATTAAACACACTATGCTACTCTATGGAGTTGTCTAGATGAGGTTACATGGCTTAATTTGCAGGCTATATTTAAAGGAATAGATCATCCAAAAATAGCTGGAAGTTTACTCGCACTGAGGTAATTCGTGATCACTTACTCACCTGCAGTCAATGGGTGCCGTCAGAATGAGGGTTCAAACAGCTAATAAAAACACAACAGTAAAATAGAAGTAATCCAACATCTTGTGAAGTGAAAAGCTACATGGTTGTAAGAAACAAAATATCATTATTATTAACATTAAACAGTCATTTCATGACAAAAAAAATACCATATTATAATATATCCTTTGAAGTGCAAAATTCCCTGTTGTCCTCTGCCATCAAAATCCACTCACGTATTTTAGAACTGATGTTAATGGTGCTTGATCTGCATATTTCTCTCCTGATTCAGGCAAGATTACTTTTTTTTTTTTTTTTTTTCTGGAGAAAGCAATATTATGGATAGAGGACTTAAATCTTTTGCATAGCAAAATGTTGATCAACTCTAGGAATGTGGATTACTTGTGAATTAATGTTTACTATTTATCAACCATTTGAATTCTCGTTCTGACGGCACCCATTCGCTGCAGAGGATTCTTTGGTGAGCAACTGATATAATGCTAAATTTCTCCCAAATTTCTCTTTTTCGAAAAAGAAACCAACTCAACTATGTCTTAAATGGCCCGAGGGTGAGTTAAATTTGAGGAAATCTTCACTTTTGGGTGAACTATCTCTTTAGAGAGTCAAATGTTTGTTCAGACAGGAAATTAAAGGCAAACATAGTACTATATGGAGGTTACTAGATAAGATAATACAGCTTTATGCACAGCCTGAATTTAAATCAAAGTTTTCACATTGATTGACATTTTAATAGGACTGCTTTTTTGCTTTGATAACTAACACCTGAGTAATTATTTCAGTTCAGTTTGTACCCTGAACCATTTCTGCCTGATATATTCAGTCTGATATAATCTCTAGTGATTCTGATGGTCTGTCGGGAAATAGCATTTCCTGAATGTAAATAATAAAATTTTTTTCCCTGAAATTAACTACTTTTCTGGCACACGCTGCTGTTGGTCTTTTGTGGCAGGCTGTTGAGCGTCGAAGCCGTTTGAATGCAGGAAGTGTAATGGGAGATAGCAGGGGAGAGAAGGACACTGGTGGAAATAAGCTCTGCCTAGTTTGATAAAGCCGCTTCATTACTTGGATATTGTGTGTCTGGAATCATTATGCACGGAAGGGCCTCTGGAGGCTCAGGTTTTATTGGCGGTCCTTGCACAGCTAACTCTCATCCATTAAACAAATCATGGAGTCATGTATTAGATTAGCTCTACACCCGGCATCAAGGGTGTTTTTGCCAACCGGCGGAACCTCTGCTATTCACTCTCCTAATCCGGAGAATGAATTATGCGATTGAGAGCATCTGGAAGATATTGTCATACATAACATTCTGAGAGATTTATTAAAGGAACAAAAAAAAGCCAGTTTGAATATTTTGTCGCTTAATTGCGTTGTTTGCTCTTGAGCAGACAAATGAGAACAGGGAAGTGTCTTGTTAAGTGACAGCCGATGTTCTGTAATATTTAATCAAATCTCAAAACTTAGTTGCTTCTTTAAAAGAGCGTCTTGTCTGCATAAGAAGGAGAAGAAGCCAATGTCATTTGCGGGGCTGTATGCTTGGGTGGAAACAGCTTGATCTCCTGCTGGCTCTGACCCTCAGTAACCCCAGAGGTGTGGTTATGACTCCCTCCTGTGGTGAAAGGTCAGTACTACAGTAACTATGCAGTTATGCCACACACCAGCAGAACGGGCTGTCAAACCCTTCTTTGACTCCATCATAAATGTGATGTAAAAAGCAGAGTGTACAGGAATAAGGATGCAGTGAAAATGAAAGTGTAAAAGATTTTCCGGGTCAACCCATTTTCATTTAATCACCATGTAGTGTGTATGTGTGTGTATATATAAACATACATATACACACACACACACGCTTTACAGTATTTGGATCTTGTATAAAGTGTAAATGTATGTATGTGTGTTTCAGTTACAAATATATTGTAATATGAAGGATAATAAGCATAAATCTTGTAATATGTTACATATATCTTTTAAAAAAATTACAAGATATATGTAAGATATGTAATATTACAAGATTTGCCTACTATATTTATATTACAGTATTTGTAACTGAAACACACAAACAGATATGCATTGAGGTGCGCTCAAAAAAAAAAAGAAAATGGCAGATTTAGTCAAAATTGAAACAATAGCATATCCAAACTTTGCATTGCATATTTCTTTTGTTCTTGAGTAATGTGACCCATTTATGAGGGTGTGTGAGAAGCATACCAGATGCTTACTGTATTATTGCATCTGACTGTCCTCGTCTTTGATAGCAGGTGTGAATGACGTGCAGTGTGTCATTGAAGAGACTTGGCTAAGTGTCATATTGTAGCTTGTTGGTCCAACCAAGAGTTTTTCAACCTTTAGAGATCCAGGGATGATCAGGGACTACAAATATAGAAAGCTATATTTTCTTTGTAACACTGTATAATAATGTTTCTTTCACTGTTAATGCTGCAGGGCTCTCACAGTAATATATGCATGTAAAATATCAGGAAATTTTAAAATTGTGATTTTCTTTTTCCAGCTCTGGAGAAGTCATTAAAATGCATTAAATATTTAAGCATCAGAGAAATTTTTATAATCAATATTATACATGGTTATATAAAATGCTATATTGTGGCTTTTTTTAAAAAAAAATAGGCTACAGTAATGTAAGTGATTGAGAAGGTCATAGAAAGATTATATAAATTCATTGAAGTCTGACATTAGACGATTGACAAACATGAAGCGTGTACTGTCCTTTTTATAAATATGTTAAACCATGTAAGAAAATATGTGTTTGTTCCTACATAGCCTTCTAGCCAATCTTTACAAAATACTGTTGTACTTTTTTAATTCTTTTGTAAGTGCCTTACGCATAACTGCTGTAGAGCTTTATTCGAAATACCGACGTTAACTTGCGTTCTCCGGAAATTCATTTTGGTGAGAACCTTTGAAAACCTAAAATGAAATGTGAACAAACGCCCAGTTGAATAAGAAACCGTATGCAGAACAAGACAGGTGTATTTAGAAGCAAGCGCTTCTTGAGCCAATCAAAAACTTACGCTGAGCGTGGGAGGCTGGGCTCTTGTCTAATTATACAGACTTTGGACCAATCAGGTCATCGGAGGGCGGTGCAGACCTCTGCGGGGGCGTGTCTTAGGCTTTGTGCCGTCGCAGCGCTGAAGAGCGTCTGAAGAGAGTAATGGCATGAGCCTCGCGTCGAGATCCTGTCAAAGCACTATACAGCGAATTTCTCGCACCTGAACTTTTACACTCTTTCCTGAGGACTATTTTACCATTTTAAACGGGACGTCTTATTACCTTGTTCACTCTGACACGCAACAGCAGCACTTGAGAAGTCACTCCACAGCAGTTGCGTTCCTGTCTTGAGACATTTAAAATAAAGGGATATGGTGTTGGACATGTGAAATACACGGGAAACTTCAAACATGAAGCTGGCATCTTCTCTGTGTTGCCTCGGGTTTCTTCTTACTTCTGTGGCGGTCCGTTTCAGCGACTCGCAGCAAGGTGAGTAAACGACTGACCGTCGTCTCGTGCGCAAAGGTGTTTATGCGTCTCGTGCACGCACCTAAGAGCTCGGCTTACTTTTTGTGGATGCCTCTCGCGGTACCCATCCTCTGGTGCGAGGAACCATTATTGTGCCTGTTCATTTCTCTTAACAATAACAGCCTGAAGTATTGTTGCGTTATTGTGATGGTAAATGAGTGCCATTCATTCAGCACCACAATGATGCATAGATTTCACGCATAGAGTCTCTTATGTGTGTTGGTGTGAAATAAGCTGGCATACAGTTGGGAGCAATGGCACTGATAGCGCAGAATGGCACTGTTGAAGTGGCACTGAAAGGGGCATTCAGTCTCACTGGACGTTTGTTTTGTTATTCTCAGACCGTACACTGTCTGAGAAAGAGTTGGAGTGGTCATTGCTTTCCATGCATGTGAAAAGTCACTTCTGTTGCGTTGAGTCGAACCTCTGGTGCGCGTGACCGGTTCATGGTCGACTTTTCGGTGGATGAAAACTTCAAATGTCAGCGTGCAATCAAATGCACTATATTTGGTTCCTCAACCGTTTCATTTATTTATTTTTTTGTTACGCAGAAGTGCAAAAATACAGTTATATGTAAGCTGTCTTATTGTGTCATTTTTTAGAAGGAATTCATGGTCTATTCTGAAGGTGTTTTACGGAAAAGTTTGCTCACTGTGTTTGGAATGCTTTTCGGAAAACCTAACACATAACAAGATTGGCAGATTTGCAGTTTTATGACACTAGAATAACCTGAATGCGCACGAATGTGGCGTTCAGATCTCCACATGGTGGTAGTATATGAACCGAGATGGTCTGAATCACAAATCTCCCTCCTCCTCTCCATCTCTCCCTGTTTCTCTGTAGGCTACTTTATTGACATGTACATGCAAACAATTCATAATCCAAGTGTATAACACAGGCTTATTGTTTAAAACGTTATTAAAACTAGAACTGCAACAGGCCCGATATGTAATATAAAATAAGCATAATTTAAGCAACGCATACTCATTCTCTCTATCACACAAACACAAACACATGCATTGATGAATAGCCATCATGACTAATTTTCAAACGTAGATCCATCTACGATTCAAATTCATCAATATGAAACCTCAATATCGATTTATAGTACTATAAATGATGCTGTTGCTACCGGTCCTCCGTTGCAGTCGAGCTGAATAGACCTCATTAAAAGCATCCAAGAAAACTTTATAGTGGAGCATTACGCCATTCGATGAAATTGAAAACCTCGAAACTATTTAAAATGTTTCTTTTGTGTTTGCATGCGCTTTTTGCGTTGTTCGTTTTCGCCTCTAATCAGTGATTACAGTGACGATTAACTAACGGGTAAAATTGATCCATTTCAGACGACTTATCGAAAGCAGGTAAAGAGCACAAACTAATCAGTTCTTATGGTTAGTTACTGATCTCAGTGTCATTGGCAAAGGCACGCGCTCCTGACGCACTTCTGCGCTCCGCTGCGCTGCCGGAGGAGACGCGATGCTGATCCAATTGTTATTTTAGATTAAATAAATTAAAAAGCCTGAAGGGAGAGCGATTTTTAATGGGTTTAGAGGTAAAAACAACAACAGCAATACCACTGTAGGATATTCAGCAAAGTTACAGTTGTTAAAAGTAAATAACACATTTATTTTGAAAATAAATGGTATGCTGTAGCTCCGGTTTGTTTTGTTTAGCTTGCAACAGCAGCACTTTTGTGTTAAACAGACTTTTTAGGTTTCATGAAGAACTGTTTTGAAAGTTAAGATGTGAAGAACATTAACTTCCACAAAAACATCTATTTTGGTTCAAGATATTGTGTAGTGGTTTGACATGCTATACTACTTCTACAACTGTTGTAGGCTAAATGTTTCCAGTTTATTTATTATTAATGTGCATGCAGGTTTTTTGAGCTAATATTCATATGGAGACATTTGACATTTTAATAATTGTGAAAATTGATTTGTCGCACCACAGGTGCATTTAAAAATAAGATTAAGGTAAAACAAAAAGTGGTTTAAAAAAAAAAAAAAGTTTGGCAAATGACATACTTTTCCATATACAGGACAGTTTTAGCTTTTTTGCTTTTAGCAAATTTCAGTTGTCAACATATAATGAAGTAAGTCTAAACACAGATGTCTATAATTGCTGTATAGTTAAAAAGTATGATTTTTTTATTTTTTGAATTAAATATATAAACAAAAAATGTAAAATAATCTAGTTCTGGTTAATAACTTGTTGTATATAAATTGTCTCATCGGTTCTAGGTTGTAATATGGAGAATACTTGAAGTGTGTCCTTTTGTTGATTGC
>JAUMHE010000056.1:16197802-16214483 GCA_032359235.1 Enteromius mattozi | reverse complement strand
ATATCGGTCATCGGCTAAAGCTGCCGAAAAAAATCGGCATCGGCTCTAAAAAAATCCATATCGGTCGTTCTCTAATAATCATTAACTAAAACGTAAATCATAAAAAATATACTTGAAATAAAAATGAAATATGTATAAAAACCTAACCTATTCATTAACAGAATTTTGAAACACACTAAAAAGTAAAATATAGAGACATATGCAAAAATGAGACAGATTACGAAAAAATCGTAAGGTACAAAATGTTCTCATTGAGCCTGGTTGCATGATACAATATCATGAGAATAACTATAAATATATGTATGATTTTATCTCGTCAGCCCTAGTTTGACGTCAGCAGCATCTAATCAAGCATGATTAGTGTCCTGGCTTCAGCTTGTACTCACCTGTCCTCCAGCCACCACATCTGTACCAGCTCCCTGTGGAAAGTTCTGGGGGCTTTAGAGAGGGAGGAAGTGGGAACATTTCCCTGCTTTGTAGCCATCTGCCCCTGCATTTCCCTAATTGAATTAATTAGAGCAACAAACCTGACAAAATGCTCATTAGAGCCACACTCCAGATTGTAGCGAGTCACAGTGAAGTATAGGAGGGGCGGGGAGGACAGGTGATGCTCCACCCCAACTTGAATCCACAATTAATCGAATAACTTTCTGTATATAGTTTATTGTTCAAAACCAGTGAGCAATTAAGCTGATTTGACTGGAAGTACACAAAAACACTGCTTGATTCATTTAATGTCTTGCGGTTCAGTATGTACAGTAAGTCAGATTAATTCAGTAATCATTGAACTGATTAAAGGTGGGGTATGTATTTTTTTAAAAATGCTTTAGAAGTAGCAAAACAAACGTGTAGCCAAACAGCAGTAAGGGGCGTGTCTACTCATGATGTGGAGGAGAGAGCGCTCAGTGCACAGGAAGAACGTTAGCCGGGCTGAGCGTCAGAAAGTTAGAGATGGCGGATAAAAAACAAAAGAGGAAAAGTCAGTGGAACAAAAGAAGGCTTACGATAAGACAAGTAGGATCCGTTTAAATATTGGATCAGCTTTTTAGCGCTGAAGAGAACTGAATGAGCAGAAGGCCTGCGATCAGCACCATGGTTGCTTTGTCTCGATAGGTGAGTAAAGCACTACTAGATAGGTAAATAGTCACCACTGCTAAAAGTAGATAATGAGCACAAAATACATTTGTTAAAATCCAAATTTTGCTTTCTTCTTACCATTCTTGCTTTGTAAGACCATTGGACCCAGAGCATTAGGATGGCAGGACAGCTCGCTCTCTCGCTGACAGACAGGATGTGTGCCTGACGGGCTGTGAAGGGTAGAGGATTTAGCGCTAATGGTGGGGATGCTAATGAAGGCATGAATGAATAACTAAGAGGAGGGATTGTTTATGAGAGCTGCAGGTGAGGCGAGGAAATGTGCAGTCGTGCTAGCAGAAGCTCTAACGACAGGCAGCTGCAAATTGGCAGCAGTGTTCGGTGCTGTAGTGCGTTTCGCTGCCTTCCCAGTTGTGCACATTCACACAAACACACACACACAACTGTCACCCGGACTCATATCGTCCATCAAACTGGCATCTCAGGCTGAGCGTGAGGCTAAAAGGCCATGCACCGATTGGCATGGGATGTCTCCTCACTTTAGCGGATCAGCTTCTAACCTCTTTCCCTTTATTTTTTTTTTTTCTACCTCTGACCCAGTTTTTATGTGCTGTGTTTGTATGCATGCAGGGTTTTGTGTTTTGGACTTCTAGGGAAATGTATGTTTTTAGGTTGTGTAACTGGTTTAACTACATACTTTACAGTACATTCTGTCAAGGAAACAATGGCAGGTAGAAAAATAATATATTGAATACATTGAATTTACATTGATTACATTTATTCAATTACATTGAAGTATGGAGTTTTGAGGGAGTCATTCTTACCAAGGTCACATGTATTTAACAAACAAACACATAAATAAATAAAAAGCACAGTAAAAACACTAATAATGTAATGTTATTGCAGCTTACAGTTAAAAAAATATATATTTTAATATAATGCCATTTAATTCTCCAATGCTGTGCAGCTACTTATCCAGTGTCAGTGTCACATGGCTGTCTAAAATCACTCTGATTTGGTGATCAAGGAACATTTCTTATTATTATTAATGTAAACAATTGTGCTGCTTTGTCTGTACTCGAAATCTTGAGCCAAAAACTTTGAACTGTAGTGTATTTCCATTAAATCTGAGAAAGTGGATAGAGGTATACCAAAAGGTAGGCTTCCTCAAAACTAAAACTAAAATCTAAAAGTTCTGGATCAGCAGGTGTCCACCGGTAAGGGTCACTAATGCTAGCATGCATGGCAGGAGATGGATGAGCCAGCACTTCTTGAAGTCATCGTGAGAACACAGTTGGAAATTTTTCTCCTCTCAGTATCTCATCAGGGGAAACAACTGCTGTCAGGAAGCTCTTTTACTATGCTTTAAAGTTATTTTGATAACGTGGGACTTTGCAGGGTGCTTTTGCATGAGAATACTCTAGGTGATATATTACATAATATATTTGTTTTGACCCTTTCAAAGTAAGAGATGCCACCAAAATTCACTCCTATATTTTATACAGTAGATGTACAGACTGCTGTTTTACCACATACACACTGCAGACCTTTAGCAGTGACTGTGCTGTTTGGTATTGTTATTGTATACACTATATAGATAAGATAGATAGATAAAAATATGACAGTTGCTAGTACAGTAGTTTTACTAAATAACCATAAATAACCAAGCTTAGAAGACTCATCTTAGAAGGCCTGGAAATGCACACTTGTGAAAACAGGTTTTAAGATATGCAAAACTTTTCAAGAATGCAAGAAAACAACTTTAATTATTGAGTAGTACACTCGTCGTCTGGAAAATGTAGCGCGTGTATCTTGTGTATATGGTCATTTTGGACTTGCATGTTATGATGGGATCAGATCATAATTGTTGAGACAGTCACATAATTTCTAATACCAGAGTGCACAAGTACAGTGAATGTGGCGTCAGGTGCAGATGGGATGGGGGAAGGTCTTCAATCTACAGTATGTGCTCATATTTTCTGCATTTGCGTCTTTGTGGGTGATGGCTGCAGTCAGCATCGGTGCTCAACCATGCAGCTTGATTGCATGTGACTGCTCATCTGCCTCTTGCATTTAAGGGTCCGTTCTTGTTGGAGCTGGATGAGCTTGTTTATGTTTGTTTGCTCATCTAGGTATCCAGTTTCCCATCTCCCCTTGGTTTACCCAGTTGAGTTTCTGTAGCTGCTGGAAGCAAAGCAAAACTTTCAGAATAGGCTCCTAATTAGTGGAATTAGCTGCAGATCAAAGCAGACAATTAAAGGTGGTACTAGCACAGGGGCGGGCAGGATGCCGACTTCATTTGCATCACAACACTGCAGCCGTGGTCGGCATGCCGGCAAGCTCTTGCTCCTCATTACTGCCAGCCTAAACAATATGGCTGATGGGCTGGCTTGTTCGTCAGATGCGTTAACTGCTCTCACTCTCTCTGACACACATACTGTACACACACTTATACACTACTGTTCAAATGTTTGGGGTTAGATTTTTTTTATTATTATATGTAATTATAATCTCTAAGGCTGCATTGTTCTAATCAACAAATACAGTAAATACTGCAATATTATGAAATACTTATACAGTTTAAAATAACTGTTTTTGTTTTTATAAATGTTTTTCCCCCTGTTTAAGCAAAGCTGAATTTTCAGCAGTCTTCAATGTCACGTGATTTTTTTTTTTTTTTTTTTTTTTTTTTTTGGAAATCATTCTAATATGTGACCCTGGACCACAAAACCAGTCAACATTGAGATATTTCAAAATTGAGAATAAATAAGCTTTCCGTTGATGTATAGTTTCTTAGGATAGGATAGTATTTGGTCAAGATATAACTATTTGACAATCTGGAATATGAAGGTGAAAACAAAATCATAATTTTCAATTATTCCCTTGAAATTATAATTGTGATTATTAATTACGATCATCACAATTTGAAATGAATGATGTTTATACCATTGCTTGAAGCAACTGCATGCCATATAAATTATGCAAAGTATTATAATGCTATATTACAACTAAAATTAAAACAATGCAACAACCCTTAAGATAACATGTAGAAAGAAAAGGGCACATCTTAAGCACACAGAATAACATAAGTGGATTTTGAATGATTAGTTGCCGCTTTGTACGATTATCTAATTGTGGCATCCGGAATTGCAATTGCGATTAGAAATTCGATTAATTGTGCATCCCTAATGGAACATGATCTTTACTTAATGTCTTAATGATTTTTGGCATAAAAGAAAAATCAAATATACAAATATACTCCAGTGACTTAAAGGCACAATATGTAAGATTTTTGTAATAAAATATCCAAAAACCACTTGCACAGTGTTATATATTTCATGCAGTGGTGTACTTACATTTTCTCAAAATTCCCTGTTCCTTGTCGCCTATCAGTGACGCAATATCCACGCTATCCTCGGTTTCCACCTATGAATACTACGGCAACACACGTGGACAAATGCGGTAGTCGTAGTTATTTACTGTACTCATGATTACACTCTCCACAATCCCAAAAAACATAAATGTATACAAACCGAGGCAAGAAGATTTTGGAACAGTCAACGAAATAAAGCAAGAACAAATATCGGCATGGCATTTCCGAAATGGAGAGAGCTTCGTGAAAACCTCATCCTGGACAGAGACCCGTGTTTTAATAGACGGGTAAGCAAATATACATTATTCATTGTGTAAGTAATAGTCATGTACTGGTGGTTAGGTGATAAAACTTTTCATCTGTGAACATGATTTGTGAAAATGACATATCCCAGTGTTCCATGCTGCGTCATCGAACTTCGCCTGTTATTGTTTTGAAGATGCAACCTCTAGTGGCGTAAACTTACATATTGTGTCTTTTAAGATGGTTTTGTTGTCCAAGATCACATATAAGCTTTGCTTCTTAATGTTTTTGTGGAAAATGTTACTTTTTTCAGGATTTCTTTGATGAATAGAAAGTTAAAATAAACAGCATTTATTTGAAAAACAAATATTTTGTAACTGTCACTACACTGTCACTTTTGATGAATTTGATAAATAACTGTCAATATCAAAGGAAAGCAGTAGTTTATCATTCAAAAAGGGAAGATGTAAAACCTAAACAAAGCTCCTATTTTGAATGTAAATCATGTTAATTACTTTCTTCATTTTAGATGGCCATGTCGTTATGATAATATTCACGTACTGGAATGCTCAGCTAAAATTATGTAAAAGCGACACTGATTTAACATGCTCTATCAGCCAAAAAGCCACCATAAGGATTCAGCTAGTGCCGAAGGTGCAGAACAAACTGAAAAACTGAGCTGACCGTTGTTCAATGACAGGCTGATGTTGGCTGACCGTTGACTTGGTGTGTCAGGGCCTTTAAGTGGAATCTGAAACCCAATTCTGACAACAAAATCATCAGGAGCAGAGCGCTGTCATGAAGAATAAGCCAATTTTTGGGAAGTAGCCCATAAATCCACTTGTTCATAATAAATATTCTATAAGGACACACACTTTTTTTTGTTTTTTCAGATTATGTGGTCAAGAGTGCAGCAGAAAAAGCAGACTTTATAATGCATGTCTGAGATGCTTTTATTATTGTGCACCATAAATAATCAGACAGTTGTTTTTATTGTGTAGCATTCGTGATGCCCAGACATCATTGATCTTGTGTCATACAGGAGGGATGTTTCGCATCAGAGAGCATCATGGGATTTATGTCTGCTGGTTTCTCAGTACTGTCACTCAGTTTCAGTGTATAGCTGTGAGCTTTATCTGAAGTGTTTGATAAATGGCAGGTCTGTAACTGAGTTGACCTCTTGTTTCTGCTGAAGTGTCATTCTTTAGTGCTCAGGAGACCCATCCACACTTACGATGGAGTGGAGTGCAAGAGTGTAAATGTTGCTTATTCACCGCCACTCGTAGTCTGACCGTTTCGGCTTTTGGCAGATATAATAGAAACGTGTTATAGTATGAACCACTTCGAATGAAAGGTGAGTGCTGAAGACTTAAAATGGTTTGATCGTTAGTTAGGAGTTCTGTAACAGATGACTTTCAGGATTTGCAACTATCAAATCTCTCTAAAGGTCAAAAACTTAAAACAGTTAGAAACACATAATTGTGGGTTACAAAGAATTGTGAATCAGAATTGTCAAATGAATACACAATTGTTAAGAAAATGTCAGAACTGTAAGTCAACTTTTCCCCCCTCACAATTGCAAGCTAAAAAAGAAAAAAAAAAGATTTTTTTATCCTTAGAGTTTCCATATATATCTCTTCAAGACCACTACAGGACTCTTTGATGTATGAATAGAAAATTAAATGGCATTTATTTGAAATACCCAATAAGCCGTAATCTAACTTTTTGCATTTTGCTGTTTTATAATGTATTCTCAGGTCCACATGAAACTGAACAACACACCGCTTTTTATCTTCTTCAAGGAGGGCGGAAAGTTGAAGCTTTGTCTTTTATGAGGTGTTTTAATTGTTCGTCATCATGTCCCCTTTAGCTTCTGGGACACTCTTTGATTGATGTTGCTCCTAATCACTATAATAGCTGCTATAATAGGAGCATAATTCTGCCAACAGCGTCTCTCCACCGGCTCTGAGAAAAGCCCCTTGAGTGTGGCCTTCCTCTGTTCTGATCGAGCGATGAGAGGAAGACAGGGTGAACCTGGATCACAGAATAGCTGGGAGAGACAAATAAATGCCTCCTTTTCTTAATGTAATCATCAGATGTTCAGCGGTGGTCTGGGAGTGACAGATGCTGCTGTAGAGAGCATGCAGGTCAAATCTGAGTGTTTAGAGATTACAACGAGCGCATGTTTCTACCTCCTTTCTTTTGTGTGGGATTTATAAGCAGTATTGTGGCACTCATGTTCAGCTATTTAACATTTCCAAGTTGGCAGCAACTTTTCAGAAATCAAATGCTTAATGGAGACGACAATGTTCTGTGCTTTTTCTTTTTAATGCTTCTCTTTCAGCTAGCCCTTGGTGTTATCCTCGCATTTCTTTCCTCGCAATGCTTTAATTTTCCACGTTTATTCAACACAATTTCCTCTTTTTCTATCATCTTTTTTTTTTTAATTCTTCCGTCTTCATCCTCTGTTTTTATTTTCCACACTATCTCTTCATTACCGTCGGTAAATAGCACTCACGAAACGGGATTGTTAAATATTGTAGTTATCTATAAAAGAGCAGCTGTAGCTGAGCTGATAGTGCCGCATGAAGAGAAGCCAGCAGTTTTGGTACCTGCAAAGGACTTCTGTGGCTAAAAGAGTTCTTTCTGAGCTTCCTGATCAATTCGTTTGAGGCGAAATTGCTCTTGAATTGTGTTTATTAGACTACCGTTACGTGACGACTAACATTTATGGTGCACATACAAAATGTTTATACACTCTCCTGTGATATACTACTATTTTTGTTAACCTTTCTAATAGGATATATTGCTTTTAAAGCAATAGCTCACCAAAAATATGTATTCATTTATTCAGCCTTGTGTCATTGTAAACATGACTTTCTTGTTCCTGTGGAATACAAAATGAAATAAGAAAAAGAAAAAATATGACTGTTAAAACCATTTGATATCTTTGTGCTGAAACAACATAAAAGTGAGTAAATTATGAGTAAATTACACATTTTTCATTTAACTATCATAATTTATTTTATTGTTACATTTTGATGATGGACATGAACATTATTTTATTTTAGGTTAAAATGTATATATTTTGTACACTGAACAAATTATATAAATGTAATTTGATGCAAATTTAATGAGAATAAAATGGAGGACAAGACCTGATTTAACTCTTATGGAACTGACTGGAACATGAAAAGATAATAGAGATGAACAGAGTTAGATTGAAAGCAACTTGTCATGTCAGTGGCAAAAAAGCTACTGGCTTTTGGTTGGTTATGAATCATAGGCAAGTAATAGACAATAGACCTATCTGATATAATGACAGGTGCTTTTTAAATATGATTTTGACAAAATGATTAGTGCTATTCCTTTAAATTAATAGAGACATACAATGGAAGGCTGTATATCCATGATTAAGTTGAGATGAGAGAGAGGGGAAAAAAAACCCTCCACATAATTCTTTAACGTAACCATTATTGTCTGTAACATTCCAGAGGTACTTACTTACTATCTTTTTGTATTGCACAATTTATATATAAAGTAAAAATAGTTTATTACATTTTGGTGGGAGGATGTGTGAATAATAAATCTTATTTTATTATTTTGTACCTTCCTCCATTTTCAGCCAACGGAGACTTCTGTTTTTTTTTTAACAGCGTGGGCTTTGATTTCATTGCTGGAAACAAAAGACATTTCCTTACTTGTTTAGCTGACTGTATTGTTCAAAAACACACTTAAGGAAAAGCCTGTCTCAGCTTTTCAGCCACACTGCTCCGCTGCCTTTTACAGCAATGTTGTCACGGTACAATGGCCCAGGTTTTACTCCCCGGGTCATAATCCATATCTCTTGACTGTCATTTAATTAAATGCCTAACGGCTTTTCCTTTGTGTGCGGCCCATGCCCCGGCTGGTGGATTGGTACGCTGTGATTTGGCAGGCCATCAATCTGTGGCCGTGTGAAGGGTTCTCCCTTCGTCCGGCCAGCCCTGGAAGATGAATAGATAAATGAAGTTTCATTATGCTCCAGTGTCACCTCCTCCACATCCCCCCACCCCCCTCCTCCTTCTTCACTGAATGCAAATGCAGCAATCCTGAGGTTGTTCTCTCAGTGTCTGATTCAAATCTTGGATGGTTTTGCAGCAGTGAATATGGAATCACACACCTAGAAATGTTGTGTTGAGTAAGGATTAATGCAAGGGGAAATTGAGCTGGACAAAATTCACAGTGGTCTTATACCACCCTGAAGCTGATTATTAAGTGACACTGAATGCCAGACTTACATTTTCTGGTTTATTACACAACTAATAACTAAACAAAATTGACTTTCTGGTAATCCAAACAATGAGTTGTAATTGTTTTTGCCTTTCTTTATCATGTTTATTAATGATTTGGAGGAATTTAGCATTACATTACTTGCTCACCAATGGATCCTCTGCAGTGAATGGGTGTCATCAGAATGAGAGTACGAGAACAGCTGATTAAAACATTACAGTAATCCATATGGACTCTATTCCATCAGTTGATGCATTGTGAAGTATAAAGTTCTGTTTTAAAATATGAACCGTTACGATGATATTTTATCTTCAAACTATTGATTCAGAGTCCTCTATCCATAATATTGCTTTCTCCAGTGAAAAAGTCATTTGTCTGAATAAGGAGAGAAATATGCACAGATAAAGCACTGTTTACAGGTGAAAAATAGTTTAAAACCATTCTAAAAGAATATGTCTCTAGATTTTGATGTGGGAGGACAACAGAGGGTAGGCTTTTTCACTGGAGGAAGTGGACTCATAGTTTGTCCGGAATTGGTGTTTTAAAGTTAAAACACTTTGATGGACTTGTTTCTTACAAACACACAGCTTTTGCCTCTATAGGGTGTTAAATGAGTTAAGAAACTAAGGTTTAGCTAAATGTTCCACTGTTCTTCCCACATTAAAATGTATTGAGTAAGATTTCAATTTAATGACTTTGAACATCAATAATGATTGTTTTAATGGCTCTGCATCATAACAAAGAATGTACATAATATAATATGCTAATATATGCCTGTTTTTATAAGCCAGACTTACAATGCAACACTGTTATATACAAAATGCATCAGGGGCTCCCTTCTCCATCTCTCTATGCTCCAAGAAGTCCTTGGCATGGGGGAAAAAAATAAACTCAACTATTACAGAACTAAAGAGTAAAACCGAATATGTCAGAGTTTTCTTCAATGGCCCCAAGCTGTAAAAGTCCTTTTCGATGTAGAACATGTATTTATTGCTAGCTGCTATGCATAAAACAAATGTCTTTTTCTTGCCAGATTACCAAACATTCTGCTTTTGCTGAATTTAATTTGTCATTTTGGAGTCAAGAAGTTTTGTTGTGAGTAATGTAAAGAATGTGAATGAATGCATGCTTTTAATGGCTTTTGGCATGCACTCCACTTTCTTAGCTGTGCATTTTACATTTTTTGGAAAACATACAGTAAACTACTTATAGTAGAACACTGCAGAAATATATAGTTATTCTATAAGAAAAATGCAATCTTCAAGGCACAGTATATGTCTCCTCTCGCTACTGTACTCACATCATCATTATCTTAAAAGATATCTCTTACAGCAACCTCACTCTCTGATGAATTATATGTCTTCTTCGTCCAATAGAAATTAGTCCAGCCAAATAGCAGGAATTAGCAGTTTGTAAAATCTGGTGAGTGCTGTTTGCCAGCTGGAGCAGATGCTCAGAGAAAGCTGAAAGATAAAGTCCAAAGCTCAAAAGACAAGAGGAAAGACGTTGGAAAGAGGAGAGGAAGTAAGAAATGCTTCCTGTTAAAAAAACAAAAATGGGAAGAAAATTTGAAAACAGAGGGAGAGAGAGAGTGTGAGAGTAAGAGCATAAGTGAGTGAGAAGAACACAGAAGAAAGAAATTAGATTTAGCCAATTAGGGTGGGAAGCCACTGGTAATTATCTCTCAGGGGACCCCGATGAATAGTTCTGCATTTCGTTTACATAACAAGGAGGAAAGGTTTTCTGACGCTTCTCTCCCAGTTTGGTCAGACAGGATGTTCTGGTCTATATGGATCTGTGCTTTAAAGCCCACTTTATATACTGCATTGTCCTGACAGTCAGTCGCTACAGGAAGTAGAAAGACAAAATGGAAAACCACAGAGGGATTTAAAATCTGTAACAGAAAGTTTTGAGATTCTGGGCTATTTCTAGGTCAGTAATTTAATAAGCAAATCTGTGATGCTGATTTATGTGACAAATTCATCCTCATTTGAATCATTCTCAAATCATGCTAGAGAACATGATCATCATGTTTTGTCAAGTGCATGCTGTCAGTAAAGAAAAATGAACATGTACCAAATTCACTCAAATGTACACTCTCAGAAATAAAGGTACAAAAGCTCTTTATTCACTGGGGTGGTACCTTTTCAAAAGGTACACTTTTGTACCTATTAGGTTTAAATATGTACACTTTAAGTACTAATATGTACCTTTAAGGTACCAAAATGGACCTTTTGAAAAGGTACCACCCCAGTGACAGCTTTTGGACTTTTATTTCTGAGAGTGTATGTAGCTTATTTCACTGATTTATATCAATTTGCACTAATGGTCTCAGATTTTTGGACACATCCTTTATAGAATGCCATCCTGGGTTAAAACAGAAACAGAATTTAAACAGAATTCAAGGCCAGTGTATTTGTTTTTTTTATACATTTCCAAAAAGTTTATACATGGAAATTTATGATAATCCTTCTGTCTTCTCTGTCATTGCTTTACAGCACGAAAACTCTGAGATTTTTCCTTCTGATATGCATGCATTCCAGTTTCACTCGACTCAGTCGGTCCGCTGGCTTTTGAGGGAGCTTTTGGGGCCTAAATTGTTTTAAAAAAAATGGTATATGTTTTATGTTCAGTTGTGCAGTACAAAAAAGTAGCTTCAAAAGCAGTCTATCTAAAACACAACCCAACTCCATTTGTAAGTCTTTCTTTTCTAGCTCGCATTCTGCTCCAAATGAGTGAGTGTGATTGATGAAGAGCAGAGATTCATAACTGCAGGTTATGTATTTCTTCTTTTTTTTCTCCCCCATTTCTCTGCTGGTGCCTTTGATGGCAAAGAGAGAATTAAAGTGTTAAGTTTGCTTCCTCTTTTATTAAAGGAAGCTTAATTTAATTAGTTGCCCATTATCAGGACCCTCTGCTGCTGTGTGAAGGTTTCCGTCGCTCCGAGGGAAAGGGAAGTTAGTGTCTCCTGGTCTCCAAGGAGGAAGTGTCCTTTTAATCAGGCTTCTGTTTGCCTTCCATTAGCATCTGTCTTACTCCGGCAAGAACCGCTGATGTTGTTGTAGACACGCTGCTTGCACATAAAATGCGTCTTTTGTTTTCTGAATAGAATTTAACTTGGGGGAAGAAATTCATCTTTAATATTTCATTGCTTCAGATGATGTTGTTTTACTTGCCGCTATCAAATGAATGGCATATATTAATCAAATTGATTACACTATTTGCTGATTTGATTAATCAGATTAAATGCAAAGTATTGAATACATCCATATTTTGCTATGAAAATGCCCCAAATTAAATTTAAGTTTGTTTTGGATTGTTTTTTTTTAATTGGATCTAGTTAGGATGAGGTGTTAGAGTTGTATCTGTCTTAACTTGAACAATGCAAGTACATAAAGGTGAGTTTGTTTGTTTAGTTATTTTTTGGGGGGGGCTCTAAGGTAGCTGGGAGAATTTGGATCCCCTGCAGGATTTCAAGGGCTCGGGACCGAGGAATGTGCGCCTCTGCAGACTCGGGCAGCCTCATTCTGTCAGGATGTGGACGGTCATTAAAATGTATGTGCTGACAGCATTCACTCACAGGCTTCAAACTAGGCCAGAGTGGCAACCAGTTTCTTTTCCAAAACACGCACAGCAGGATTCATACTCTACTGCTTTTCAAAATAAACCTTTGATTGCTACTACCCATAGGAAAGAAAGTCAAAAAGATCCCTAATATCTCATTTGGTTCTCCTTGATCAGTTTAAATGGAGGTTTTTCGTATTAGTTTCCTACTCAGATTTTTCACCCTATTGAATTTCAGTGTCTTCTGTTAAGTTGATCTTAACAGGGGTGTCTTCTCTGTCTCAAAACAACTAAGGTGGCAAGTTCTGAAACATATCCCAGAAAAGATACTAGAAAGATACAAGAAGATTAAAGCATTGCACTTGTTCTCCCAGTTTCACAGACGAGGCCTAAGCTAGTCCCAGCTAGAATGCTTGTTTGAGCTGTCTCAACTAAAATATGTTGCTCTGACAAATCTTAAAACATGTCAGTGTACACACCTGTAATGATTTCTGTTAAGGGATTTTTGTAAAAGTTGCTTAAATATCTTAATTTAACTAAGACCTAGATCGGGCTAAGCTCAGTTTGTGAAACCGGGCCTTAATGTATGTCAGCGCACTTATCAAAATTTTTATTGCAAAATACAGAGATATATAGATATAATATAAAATATTTGCTTAATGGAAACGAATTAATTCATTTAAATTTCTTAATTTATTGTAGTTAATTATTATTATTATTATTATTATTATTTTTTTTTTTTGCTTGATATTGACTATATTTGAGTATGCTCATTTCCCCTTTTTTTCCATTGCATTGCTGTATTTTAACACTTACTTAAATTATTTTAACCTCAGAATACATACTTTAAATGTTCAAGGTATACATTTTATTAATTCATGCCTTTTCAGAATTGAACCCATTCTCTACTGTTAGAAAACATGCACACATAACCGTGAACTCCTGAGAAAGGAAAGAAAAGTGTTCTTCTGGGTGGGAGCTATGCAGGAAGTCAAGCTGACTGTCACCACAGGAAGTAGATATGGTTGTGTGATTGTGGTTCTATGTTAAAAGTATGAGTCAGGTGTCACTGGTATGTGATGAGTTTTTCGATATGCAGAACTCAAAGCATTGTTTGAGTCAGCTCACAAACAATGTTGAAAGCACCTCAGAGGCCCAGTGTCTTATGAAAGTCAGATGTCTTATATTTTAACATCGAAAAAGTTACATGAGTTTTAAAGTGTCTGCTAAACCCCCAGCTGAGGATACTAACCACTTTACATATAAATACAGCTTAGCCTGCAGGCCCCAGTGTCTCTTCAAGTGGAGACATTGTTATTTCATCCTCTTGAGTTCAGACGAGGGGCCGCGCTTATCCTTTTTCTCCTGCGATGCTTCAGACCTCTGGGAAGAGCATTGCAGGCCTTACCCTCTGACACCAGATTCTCATGAGGAAAACTGGGGAGTCCAGACAAGAGGCCCATTGATTAGCCCCAGACAGCTCCTAAAAAAGGGGGTAATGGTCCTTGTGATAATCCATTTAAAGAGAGGATGACGAGGTGTGAGTGGAGGGACAGAACTCATTCATGATGTTGTCACACACATTCAAAGCTTTCCTCAGAAAGACGTGTCTTTTAGGGTCAATGACATAATGGTATTTCTTATTTATTTATTTTTTTTGAATACACCTCTTTTGAATATAAATAAATACATATATAATCGGTAATCTAAATATATCGAATATTTAGACTTTTTGTTCTTAATTTTTTTTATTATTATAGAATACATCATATTAATATTTATGATAGAAATTAAACAGAAAAATGTTAAAAGTAAAAGTTTTAAGATTTTTGAAAACTTTTATTGAAAAATTATTAAAATTTGCACATCTGTATCCAGAGGGAACTGCCTTGCAGTTGCACTATTTGATGTTTTAGACACATTATTTAGCTTTTCTTTGTGAAAATGACTTTTTCAACATGAATACCAAAATTACATGCCTTACAAATTAGATCTTACTTTAAATAGTCAATGACTTTATTCTAGCGAGCACAGCAGGTTATGTAGACCGCAGTCTCTGAATAGTGGCTCTACACCAACTTTAATACTCTACTACAACTTTAATACTAGATTAGACACTGTGTCTCCATACACTCTTTCTTAAAAGCAATATGAATACAGTTTGCCTACATTAGACATAATGGATTTTAATGAGAGCGTTTCTGGACATCGACATTGTTTTCTCTTATAAAGTATAGATTATTCTCTCTGTTATTGCATTTGCAGAGATGTCATGCTGTGCTACTATATTCGAGTTTGCCTCAAGTTCCTTGGTGCATTGTGAATTTTTATTTATTATTTATTTATTACATCACGCTCTTTGGATGGTTTTATGGTTTTATATTAATAGTTGTCTTACATCATGCAATTTTGTACCAAAAATACATAGTTCTGTACATTCCAACTATAGATACACTTTCTATCTGAATAGCTTCAGTCTGACACTTCATGGCAGTGTGAAGAAATGTTGTTGGTTTTCTGAGGGCATTTACTCACTGCTGCACTCATGAAATGCCACGGCTTCTCCGTTTCTTGGCCACTTTTGCCATTGTGACTCATGGCCATGAGTAGCGAGGCCTGTCTAAAAGTGACCCTTGAATAACCTGGAATAACAACTGCTAACACAACTCTGTGAATCACTCATGTATGGCTCATTTAACAGTACTGTCCCAAACAACAATCTCATAATTCATGTGTGAGAGACAGACTCGAAACTAATTTAAACAACTCCTCCGCACTGAAGAACCCTTATTAATGGCATAGTTCACCCAGAAATTGAAATACAGGTTTGTAACAACACAAGAGTGTGTACATAAATTACATAAATTTAAATTTTTTAGTAAACTTTTCCTTTAAGATAATGGCTACCGTCACCACAATAACATTGCTTTTATATCAAACCTGACACGAGTGGAATGGTTTCTAACCCTCATCTGAATCCCAAGCGGCTGTTTAGCAGGCAAAGCGTTTGCGTGCCGCTGTTTTAAAACACCTGTTGTTTTTATAGGAGTGGAACTAATGACATCTTGAGCCCCATGCTGGAGGATGTACCTCTCTGTCTTCAGTTACAGTGTTAGCAGCAGTGTTAGCAAGGTGAGGTGAAGAAAAGCAGACTTGTAAAAGAATAAATTGAAGGGTTGCTTTCTTGGCCCTCCGCTCAGGCTCCATTAAAACCCTCTTGAGTCTTTCTAACATGCTTATGCATGTGTTAAATGAACATGGACCCCACAGTTTGCAAGCTAAAATCCCTGAGGGAAAGGTAGCTTGCTAATGTGGCTCATTTTCCCGTCACTACATTGGCAGTAATGCGTCTAAATGCCTCCCAACACGAGCTTGTTCTCTCTCTTTCTCTCTCTCACAGATACACTACTTTTTTTCCAGCTGCACACTGGATTGCAGAGTCTGTATAGTATTTTGTAACAACTTCTGTATTATTTTGCTTTTAGTAAATGAGCTGTGTACATCTTAAAGCTGTAATTTTAGTACCGCCGTACTTTGCAAATTAATCTCCAGTGTGACTGCTGCAGTCAGCATGGACCCATTTTGCACATCCATCGCAAAAAATCAATTTCTCCTTACTTATGCAAAGCAATTTTTTGCAGTACTACAGGTGTTTTGGAAAAAGCTGTAGTGTGTGCGTGTGTGTGTAGTGTTTTAAGAGAATATTGCATCCAATTTTGTTCTGGGGAAACATTAGTCCAATTATACCTTGTATTTCAAATCATGTTAGTATACTCTATTATTCAAAAGTTTGGGGTTGGTAGGATTTTGTAATTTATTTAAAAAAATTAAAAAAACAAAACAAGGCTGCATAAAGATAGTGAAAAAAGCAGTATTGTGAAATATTATTACAATCTGAAACAACTATTTATTTTATATACACTGCTCAAAAAAAATAAAGGGAACACTTAAACAACACAATGTAACTCCACAAGTCAATCACACTTCTGTGAAATCAAACTGCCCACTTAGGAAGCAGCACTGATACAATTATAGGCAATTAGCAAGAGCAATTAAAACCCCCAATAAAGGAGTGGTTCTGCAGGTGGTGACCACAGACCACTTCTCAGTTCCTATGCTTTCTGGCTGATGTTT
>JAUMHE010000056.1:16145297-16157102 GCA_032359235.1 Enteromius mattozi | reverse complement strand
TTTCTTCTTAAAGCCGCTGAGCACCAATTCAATCTGGTTGTGTCAACACAAAATAGCATTTGCAACTCATTGTGCTTCAAGTGAAACAGGATAAAAGTGTAGGGTGAGACTTGATTTTATCCAGTTTTTTGTGAAAATGTACTAGAAGAATGAATAGAGGTCATAAGAAAATGATTGTTGATGTCAATTGCAGTCAAAGAATTATTCAGACATTTTACAAGAAGAGGATCATCAAACTTTGAATGCTGTCTTGACAAGACTTGGAAGTTTAAAACAGTTTGAAGGTTAGTTTGAAGCCTCAAGGTTATATAAGCCTTGTGTACAATTGAGTTGATTGATGCAGGCCTTCAAAAAACAAACAAACAAAGAGTCATACGGACTCTAAATATTCGAATGTGATGGATGGAGTGTGCATTCCAACTGGTTTGAGTTCTGTGATGTGGAGGAACAGGTCTAGCAGTACCTATCTTTCTGGGTCATGCATCCAACCTGTCATTCATTGTTTCATAGCACAGGTACTGCTTACTTTGAGTGCACACTGTACATTTGTACACACTCTGTTGCCCAAACTCTGAAGCATTGTGGGAAATTAGCAGTCTTTTTCCTTAGCCAAAGCTTGAACTGGGTGTGTTTGAATAATGTGCACATCTGATGCCTGTACTGAATTCAAGATTACATACTTATTGTTCAGTGTTTACCAGAAATAATGATGCAATGCCTGGAGGTTTATGCATAAATGTTAGGTCATTGGTGATTATTTGCCCCACATGCTGGGACTCAAATGGTTTCGAGAGCTTTCTGAGAGTAGATCTTTTGCTTCTTGTGACACACAATGATGTGCAACTCCACCTCCAGCAGAGCGCTGACCTTAGACCTGGCCGAGCAGCTCTTATAACGCTTATTAACACAAACTCCTATTGTTCCAACAACCTGTTACTTCAGGTCAAGAGTGAGAGATAGGAGGAAAGAAAAAAAAATGAAACTGAGAGAAGGAAATGGAGAAAGACCTATATAAGATCGCACAAGAAAGGCATGTGTTGCTGGAAATTCTCTGTGCATCTCTTCTAGTCAGTACTAGGTTGTCATGGTCACTTGGCTCAAGACCAGTCTCCGCTATAAAGGGGTCTGCGGATAATTTAGTCATGGAACATTGTAAAACAAACACACGCTGAGCAAATGCCTAAGGCGTTTTTCACTAAGGGAGGGACGGTAAGATAATTTCAGTTGATCTGGTGCCCAGCACTGTCATTACGCACCTAACTGTCGTCAGTCCAAAATTTTATTAAACACTTTGGAATTTGACTTTTGGCACCAGTACTATGACATTTTATTTTATTTTACTGTATTAAAAAAAAAAAAAAAAAAAAAAAAAGTTAAACTAAATAAACATTAAATTAAATTAAACAACAATTTAAGTGAAATATTGCATTTAAATGAAATTAATTATTTTAATTTAATTTATTTAAAATTTTAGACCAATAACAAAAATATATAATAATTATTTGTTTTATTTGTTAGGGACAGATACAATAAACATAGATGAAACTGAGACAGTCATCCCATGCCTGTACCATAGTGCTTGTAGCTACAGCTAATTTGTAACACTTGTCCCTAGGAGGGCTTTTATAAAATACAGCTACAAAAAAACAGAGAGAGAAAAAAAAGATAAGATAACAAGTTTATAATATAAAAACACTAAATATGACTACTTGTTTGTTGATGTATCAACCAAAATTTAGTGGCTTTTTAAAAATTATTATAATTTAGAATAGATTTCAAATAGACAGGCAATGAATTCCAAAATAAACTCAGTTTACGCTGTAAGAAAACAACAAAAATAATAGCCTTGTTTTCCAGTAAAATTATGTAAACAACCATAAAATAGGTTACATTTGCTTACATATCATTTTAACATTGATGTAGTGTTGAAAATGAGATGATTTATTAAAATCTGAGCAATTTGCAAAAAATAAAAAAATAAATAATAATAATTTAGGGGTGGAAGGATAGGCCTATATATCCATGTATGAATAAATGGATTTTTACACAAACACATTTTCTTTTGTAGATCAAAATGATCACATTTAACTTTTAAATTTACAAAAAAGTGTGGAAATATATAATTAATACATACTTATAAAGATAATTCCTGATATTGCCATTTAATATACTTCTGTAGGTCATAAAAATACAAGGAATCTCATGGAAATGTATTTGTTAAATATGTCATGCAACTGGATATGTTGTTATACAAGCAGAAACTGTAACCATGGACATATTGACATGGTAATTTTAACTGTAATGAATATGCTTTGTAAGATTTACCTTAAAATTTAGCTGTCATGACAATTTGTATTACAAGAATCGTACACCAGTACCTTCTATGGTGGCCCTTTTATCTGCAAATCTTTATGCATGACGTTATGAATTCTCCTTTACATTTCACAGCGCAAACTCATTGTGTAGCTAGAAGCATTTTTGTTCATATACTTGGCTAAGGTATTGCTCGGGCCCGAGCGTTATAAACTAGCTTAAGAATTGAATGTGACACGTTTTGCCCATCTGGAGGTGAAGGTACACCTGACACCTCAGATAACATATGACCTCTCTTGGTGTGTATCCAGGCGTGCTCACCAGGCCATTACAGTTTGCAGCATGCTTGCAAGGCAGTTCACGTACTTGTATGACCAACGCTATAGCTCCAGGCCATTTGCAGTATTTACAAATGTGAATTCTTCAGAACAGGCTGTGGTTAGATGTTGCTTAATGTGGGAAACTAGTTTGGTGGTTAGGGTGGCCAGTCAAATACAGGTTCAGGGTGGTGCAGTCATGTGACAGGCCTCATGCTACCTAACTAGCTCTGTAACAGTGGTTAACACATGCACAGTGATCCCTATAGGTCAAAAAGTGAGCTGCAGATTAAAATATTAAGTTTTGGATTTTTTTGTAAATGAACAAATGAATTAAATGTTAAATATTTATTATGTAGGAATAATTCACCTAAAAATGAAAAGGTGAATGGGTGATTATAATATATATTATAATGCATTGCAGATATTTATGAAAAGATAATACATTACAACCTACATAGACTTTTATAATGAATCATGCATAAATGCTTTAAGTAAAGTGTTATCACAAACTAAATCTATATCTTGGATGGCCTGAGGGTGAGTACGTTTTCAGCATATTTTTATGAATGTTTTACCTTATGGCTTCTGTTCATATGTTGGAAAAACATTTGTTTGTGTGACGACACAGAGGAGAAAAAAGTAGCGCTGAGTTCAATCAAACAAATTAAATTATTTGGTGCAATCCTACTTTTTTCATTTCAGCTTCACATTTTAAATGAGTCAGTTTTCTATCCATAATATGGCACGTTATGAAAGACAGAGCTCTTAATTAAGACTATAACCCCATCCCTCCACCTCTGCTGGTATCCTCCTGTGGTCAGCGTGCCCTGGACTCCAAAAGCCGGGATCAAAAGGTTGACCCAGGGTGCGTACTGATAAGGCAAGGGGCTTGGCAACTGCTATGAACCTCTCACTCATTATCGCTGACCTGCACTAATCAGGGGAGGAAGAAGGCCGTGACCCGCTCCTCGATAGACTCCCACCAAAATATATCAGCAATTAGCCCAGCCATAAAGCCGCTAAATTACACACCCCTGCAAGTCATTTGAAAATGCAATCAGAGTGAGACATCCAAAATAATGATACAGGTGACACATATGGATTTAAACATAAAAAGTATTTCAATTTCAATTTCTTATGATTTCACATACTTTCTCTTCTGTCTGACTGAATCTAGATGATTAAAGGGTCTATTATTGCAGCTTATTTTGGGTTTTGTTC
This sequence comes from Enteromius mattozi, assembly GCA_032359235.1. Lineage (NCBI taxonomy): Eukaryota > Metazoa > Chordata > Actinopteri > Cypriniformes > Cyprinidae > Enteromius > Enteromius mattozi. The sequence continues at coordinate 16,153,248 of JAUMHE010000056.1, read as the reverse complement.
TGTCCTGAAAACATGCTGCTTTTCTGAAATTTAAAGTGAAATTGAGTTTTTTTCTGTGTTCATCTAAGATGTCATAAGACACACACACATAAATATTATGTACACAAAAACATTTATTTTCGATTTGCTCAATTGTGATTAATCATTTGACAGCCCTATTGTGAATTTGACCTTAACGTAACAGTAAGAATAGAATAGAATAGAATTCTATCTTTTATTGTCATTCTACACATGTACAGTGAAACTCTGTTTGGCTTCTTCCCTGTAAATAAGAAAACTAGCATTAAAACCTAGATTAGAGTAGAAGATAACTATAAATAAAAAAAAGATAACTGTTTTAAATACATGCTCTTGTTATGTGTGTTATGCTCAAAGAAAAAAAAAAAGCAGTAAAACTGTTCACATTTTTTTACATTGTTTACAAACTGTCTACATTGTTAATAGCAAGAAATGTCTCTTGAGCTCAAGACTAGCATATTAAAATAAATTCTAAAATAACATGTGATACTGAAGAATAGAGTAATGGCTGCTTACAATTCAGCTTTGCCATAACAGGAATACATTATAAAATATATTAACATAACAGAACACAAGTATTGTAAATTAATATTTCACAATATTCCTTTTTTTTTTACTGTATTTTTAATCAATAGCCCTAGTAAACTTAAGAGACTTCTTTCAGAAACATTGTTCCATCTTACAACTTTTGAACGCTAGTGTATGGCCCACTCCTAATAACTATTTTATAGCTTTTGCCTGTTACTAAAGGAAATACTCAATAACCCAAAAATCATTGCCTCAGCTGCGTTACATAGCAGAAGCACTGTCAGTTTGAAAACACAACGCAGGCCTGCTGTAGTAGGTACTTTTCTTCAATGCATGTGTGAGCTTAGGCCCATAATTCTTGTGCGTTTCCTGCACATATTCTGACAGCTTGTGGTCTTGCGTGTCTTTCTCTTGCTTTCTCCATCACTCTGATCCCCCGTCTAAGGCTCAGCTTCCTCTTGGACTCCTGGAGCTGTGCAGGCGGGCGGATCTGATCTCTCCGTTATACCCCTCTCCCCAATCTCCTCTCAGCTCAGCACCGACCAGTTCCCTGATCCCCCCTAATTCACTAATCCACTTCCTCTTACAATTAATGTCTGCAGGAGATCGGCTCAGCCAGGCTTTTTCAGCAGGATGATACTTCTCACATGGCTAAAACAGATACTCTAGATCTCTTTTTCCTTGGAGAAACAGGGATGATGGGGAAATTGGATAATTTGAACCGAAAAGGGTGAGGAGAAACTCTGTGAGGATCGAGACTTCTGAAAAAGTGTAGAAGGAACAGAAATACTAAGGCCTGTATCCGCCCACGTTGTTTTTGTTTTTTTTCTTCGTCTGCGGTATGTAAGTGGCACATATTCATTTTGGTGCCCTGCTGCAAGTAGCATTTCAACACTGAACTTATGTGATAACCCAGAAGTAATTTCATTTTCTGCACAGAGCCACAGCGCTGTTATGCAGCAGAGACTCTGTCTCCATGGAAGCTCAATGCGAGCCTGCTGTTGTAATTGTGTTGCTTCATTTATGTTTTGTGGAAGCAAGATTTGTGAAACAGGCGTAAATTGTTTGTGTTGTCAACACTAGGTTTGGAAACCGAGAACAGGATTTTATTCAGAACAGAAATGTATCAGATCTGAATGATGAAATAAAAAGCCACCATTGTAGTCTGTTTCCCAAGTGCATGACTCTTATGAATCAGTTCTTTGTAGTGATTGAAAATCATCCTTTTTTTTTCTTCATTAGAAACACACAGCATAACCGGTATAGGCAGATTCCTGAACGAGTGACTGGGTTCTTTTTAGTTAATCAAAACTGTATAGTCCGACCATAGCAGTTTAATACTGAGCAAATGATTCATATGATTATTTTTAGTGAATCAAATGCAGCAATGAATAGACGTAAAACTTTGCTAATGACAATTCTGTTATATGTTATATAAAACAGTGTGTAGATAAAAGTTAAGTGTTAGATATTTTACATTTAATTTAAGTCAATTATTGCATTGCATTTTTGCCAACTCTAAAAAGACAGAAAAAATCATTTATAAATGTGCGTGAACTGACCATGTGCTAGAGTTTGTCATTTAGGGTTAGGTGATTTTATTCTTTTTTTTTTTTCCTTTCAGATGTTAGTTTCTCAAACTGAAATGAAAATAAAATATCAAAATAATAAATGATACTTTTGAGGGACCAGATTTATAAAGAGTAAACTAACTAAGATATGTTACATTATTTAAGCTTCCTATCTCTATAGTCAAGGAAATGTTTATGAGTATGACTTTAATACTCTGTAGTGGCAAATATCACTCACTCAGTCTCAGTTTTAACCATCAGTTAAGTGCTGATATTACAGACACCCATAATGTCACAGTGAGTCTTATGAACTTCAGATATAGTGGCATGCTCTATGTATGATCTGTTCTTCTAAATGTTGCTGTTTGTTTTTCCGCTCTCAGAGGATAGTTTTGGCATTACAGAGAACATCCCTTCCCTTTCCCAGCACCACCCGATGGGGAGCTTTTTAATGAGATGGCAGAAAGCCACAGACCTGGGCCCTCCCAGCAGAGCAGGCACAAGTACAGACGCCCAGGAGAGTGCGGATCAATCTGCTAATCAATCAGACTGGTGCACCGCTCATAATGAGGATTTATTTAACATGCTGTGCGGTTACATGACTTCACATGCAGTCATTCATGTTCCACTGACATATCAAAAAGAATGACTCTTTATTAATTATTGAATGATTATAGTGTCAAACATGAGTCAGCACATCTGAGCCTTCTATAAACAAGTGGCTCACATTACACAAATTTATCGGTTAATAACTGTTAGCAATAAAGAAGCAATTTCTGATTATTACAGTGTTCCACATTAGAGAAATGCTTTGTTAGTTTTGTCCTGAGACCGTTTAGGTTCCTAATGACCATGCTGGTGAGAGTCCTTAGAATGTGCTTATCATAAAATACAACTATAAAAATTTTGTTTCCAGTAATTGAAATCTAAAATATTACATGACAAGCTTAAACTTTTTTTTTGTTTGTTTCAATTTGTTGCTAAAGCAACAATTTAATAAGTACTAAATAAATAAATAAAACTAATAATAATAATAATAACGAAAGCATATGACTAAATTAATACAACTTAAATTAAAAGGTAAAATTAAAATGTAAAAAGTTCAAAATAGTAATATTTATGTAATATTATATAAATAATGCTAAAATAACAATGATTTTCCATGCAAAGACTAAGGGATTAAGGGATGAGAATTTCCTGTTTCCTCCAGATCGATTTAGCTGCCATCTCCCCACACTTTGAGCTGTCACTCCTCTTTCGAGGGTCCATCCATCAATCACTTTGTCATATTTCTTACAATAAACAGTGACGAGTCAGGTTATCAGGTATGCAAGACGTAAAAAGGCAAACAAGACAGTTTATTCTGTCAGTATTACTTTAGACAGCGGGGCAGACGGCAGAGAAGTCCACCTGTGCGGATCAGGCGGAGGGGACGCCCTCCAGGGCGGATCAGATGGCGGAGACGTCGACATGGGCGGATCTGGCGGAGGAGACACCCTCCAGGACGGATCAGACGGCGGAGAGGCCCACCTGGGCAGATCAGACAGTGGAGACCCCCACCTGGGTGGATCAGACGGCAGAGGAGACGCCCTCCGGGGCGGACCAGACAGTGGAGACCGGACTGCAAAGAGGAGCACAAACAGGTTAATGGTGGCCTCTTCGGCCGAGTTCATACCTGCATCCGTCTCGGGGTGAATAGTCCCGGCAGCCGGGGCAGGTTCGGGTGAGAGGGTGACAGCTCCGGGACCTGGTTCAGTGCAGAGTGAAAGTTCAGTGATCTCAGTGACAGGCTCAAGGCAAGACTATACTCCAACGGCCTCCATGGCCGGTTCAGGGCAGGGCATGAGTTCAAGGGTCTCTGTGACCAGCTTAGGGCAAGACAATAGTTCAGAGGCCTCTATGGCCGGTTCAGGGTCAGGCGTGAGCTCTAGAATGGGTCCAACTGACTGACTCGGAGGCTTTGCAGCCACCATCGGAACCCTTAGTGAATCCACGACCGGAGTCGACATCACAGGGGATAGTGCAGCCACTGGCGGACCTTCCGTGGTCAGAACCGGACTGAACAGAGGCAGGGGACCAGGCTCTAAAGGGTGTGCAGCCACCAGCGGGACCTCGGGAGAGTCGACTGACCCCTCCTGAGGTTGTGCAGCCACTGACGGAACCTCTAGAAACTCTGTGTCATTTATAGGTTCAGGGGGCTCGGGCCACGACAAATCAAAATCCTCGACGGGTTCTGGTGGATCTGGCCATGGTGAATCTACAGCGGGCTCAGGGGTGCAGACAGGCTCAGGGGTTTTGGGCCAGGGCAGAGCTGAATCACAGAGGGGTTCTAAGGAGCAGTGTGCAGCCCACACACTCATTATGGCAATGGCCATCCCGGGCAGCACCGTGGACAATGGAACAGTTTCTAAATTGACTTTTGTGGAGATGTTACTAAGTCCAGCCGCCTTTACTGACATCACCTGTGAGTCATATGCGCGGCCATTTTGTGCAAAAACGGAGTTCGCCTTATGGCCATGCGGGAGCCGAGCCATGGGCTCGGTTTGACGTTCGCGGCGTGGTGATTCCTCCGTTCGTGACCGCACGTGCAAATGTCCTCCTTCATCTCCTCAACGGTGAAACGTGAACCACAGTACACAAGTACAAAGTCAATAAGCTGCTCTAATGTCCATTCAGGATCGTCATCGGGCAGACAATAGAGCAGTTCGGGGTCCAGGCCAGACAAGAAATAATCCTTAACAACATCCTCTTCCGCCTTTACGCGGTGGCTGATAGAAATGAAGTCCTCCACATAGTCCTCTATGTGGCGTCCGCGCTGATACAGCGAACTCAGGCATGATGTAGAGACCGGTTTGTAATCCTGCCAACGAGGTGATGAATAGTCTTTAAACTCACGTGAATCCCAACAGCTGCTAAATCCTCTTTGGCGGTTCATTCTGTCACGGCTTGAGAGTGGCGGAGGCGTGCGGATTTAAATGCAAACTGTTTATTTAGAAAACACAGAGTAGGAACAGATAGACAGGGTCATCACCGGCAATCATAAACATCAGAGGCGAGGCAATAGAGGAAACCAGAGTCCGTGCGTGAGTCAGGCGAGGGGTGAACAGAGTCCAGAGGGGCGAGACAAAGGCAATAATCCAGGGAGAGCAAGGTCGGCAACGGGAAATCCAAACACAAGGGAACAAGGAACACGAACACGGAAGAACTCCAAACAAACACTCCAAACGACAGTAGCAGGTAGCAATGAACCGCTAGTAACACAAAGACATACGGGGATTTAAATACACATGATAATTGGTTGCTGGGTGGAGACACGAATGGAACACCATGACAACAAACGAGATGGGCGGAGACATGAGTTCATGGAAATGAGTCCGGGCATGAAAACAGAGACAAAAACACACATAGTTCGTTGGGCGCTGGAGTGCCATCCAGTGGCCTGAGCTGGCACATCCTGCTTGATCATTACACATACACAGGCATTATTGCAATTAATTATTATGCATTATTGTTATCTTAATAATTGTCATTAATATGCTACAGAAATTAATATAGATGCTTTCTGCAACAGTACTAATATTTTTACTAATATTAATGATTATTTATGATTTCTAAAGTTTTGTTGTTGATGAATAGAGAACTAAGCCTTACTTAGGTAACTTATGTACTGTATACTTAATTATATTACAATGAATCATAATCTTAATACAATTATTGATAGTTTTTTTGTCAGCCTAGAACTGTTTTATAACAGTAATCCCCCACACACACAAGTTGGGACAGCCCATTCCTACTTAAAAGGGGTCACTCCTTTAACTTCCTCGATCTAATCAATGGCAGACAATGAAGCAGACTTCTCTAGTATGTGACATCACATATTTTTCATCAGCTCTTTATCACACTTTCACTATGTTCTCATAGCTCTATCCACTCATCTGTATCCCAACAACCTCGTTGAGATTCCCGGGTCTGAATGAGCTGCTCCTCTTTGCTTACCTCAGCCCCATCAATCAGCCTAAGCTCGACTCGATATCCAATCAGCTGTGAGGAAACGTCTGCGCTTAAGGCAGTGGTGATCCAGAGCGCAGCTCCACCGCCGCTGGTCCAGAGCCAGAGAGGACTCCCGGGGCCTGGTGTGTGTGTGACGGCGCAAAGGCTCTGTGGCTTAGGCCCTGCTCAGTCAGGACTAATCCCCCCAAAAGCAATTAACACCCCGGTGCAGTGTGGGTAAACAGGGAAGGTGGCTGGGGAGGCATGACTGTCTCTCTGCTCAGTGCTCCAGGTGTGAGAGAGCGTCTCATTCAACTCTGAGATTGTGTTTGCCCCTTGACTCTGCTCGCTGTGTGGGATTAGTCTGCCAAACCTTGGGAGAGAAAAGAGAGAGGGAGAATAGGTGAGTGACAGGTCAGGGGATGATCTTTTAGCCGAGGTCTTTGGTGTGGACCCAGCCATGTCATCCTCCTTATTAAAGACTCCTCTTTCTCTTCATGCACACGCCAACCATATTATGTTTCTGTGACCTGTTGCCATGAAGGCCAGTTCGCTGGCAGACGTTCTTCACATTAGCGTAATGATGTGCATGTCTGACAAAAAAGTGTGATTCTGCTAATGATCGACCTGGAAGAGGAGGAGCTTTTGGTAACCCTTTATTTTACGGTTACACCTATTTGTTGCTTATTAGCATGCATATTACTAGAATATTATTGCTATTATAACTTTTCTAAGCACATATTAATGCTTTATTCTACATGATTTTATTCTACATCCCTAGTCTTACCCAATACTTAAACTACCTTACTAACTCATTCACTAAACATGCGTATGCACAAATTTTGTGTAAAATGTGCGTACGGACATTTTCACAAATAACTCATGATTCATCAAAAACTTTCCTACAGAAATTTATTCTGAATGTACAAAAACCAACTCATACCACACATATGCAATAATCATGTACACCCGGGGCCTTATAAGCATGTATAAAGAACCCTACATATAATGAAGATATGTTATTTACAGAGTGGGTGAAATGTAACTAGACATTAAAAATCGATAATACAGTATAATTAGCAGTCCAAGAAGAGAGTGCGTCTTTATAGAGTGCACAGATATGTTTGCTGAGACAAACATAAATAGCACATTTTTTTCTGGCAGCCAAAGCTCACGTTCATTATTGTTAAAGTTCTACGGTGCCATAATTGTCTTTCTCTGGACGAGCGCTGCTTTGCTGAAAGCCCTTATATGGAGCTGCTTTGGGCGTGTTTTATGCAGATTACTAACCTTGTGCACGCGGGCACTCATTTAGAAGACTCCAAATTCACTAACAGAAGAACGAGTTTAAGAACAAGCTCATGTGAGTACACACGTGTTGTGAATTAGGCAGAAAGTTTTCCTGAGAAGTTCAAATGTGTGTGTAAATATGAAAAACGTACGCAATTATTAGTGAATGAGACCCATTATTTTGTTTAATATGACTATTAACTAGATTATTATTATTTTTATTTATGGAAATGTGCAATGTTCACCAAGGCTTCTTGCATCAAATTAATTTTTGTAGATTTTTTTTTTCATTTGTAATGAAAATTTACAATGGTCATCATAAGCCAAGTTTCCATCCAAGGCGTTTTTGCGAAAAAATATTTAGCGCTTTAATTGTTTTACCGATATAGCTGATGGAAATACTAATTATCGATAACATTTTGTAAATGTCGACACAGTATTTTTCCGTTTAACTCTATATCGATACTTCAAATGTCCCAAAAAATTGTTTGGAAACACCTTTTGTCGAGAAAAAGGGCTTTAACGCAAATAAATGTAGTGTCACATGACAGAAT
>JAUMHE010000056.1:16122624-16136978 GCA_032359235.1 Enteromius mattozi | reverse complement strand
AGACAGATAGATAGATAGATAGATAGATAGATACAAAGATATATAGACAGATAGATAGATAGATAGATAGATAGATAGATAGATAGATAGATACAAAGATATATAGATAGATAGATAGATAGATAGATAGATAGATAGATGGACAGGTGGACAGATGGATACATAGACAGACAGATGGACAGACAGATGGATAGATAGGTAGATAAATGGACAGATTGATGGACAGACAGATGGATAGATAGATAGATAGATAGATAGATATATAGACAGATAGATAGACAGACAGACGGATAGATAGATAGATAGATAGATAGATGGACAGATACAAAGATAAACAGACAGATAGATAGATACAAAGATATATAGACAGATAGATAGACAGACAGACGGATAGATAGATAGATAGATAGATAGATAGATGGACAGATGGACAGATGCAAAGACGGATACATAGACAGATGGACAGACAGATGGATAGATAGGTAGATAAATGGACAGACAGATGGATGGATAGATAGATAGATAGATAGATAAAAAGATATACAGACAGACAGATAGATAGATAGACAGACAGACAGACAGATAGATGGACAGATGCAAAGACGGATACATAGACAGACAGATGGATAGATAGGTAGATAAATGGACAGATAGATAGATGGACATACAGATGGATAGATAGATACATAGATATGTAGACAGACAGACAGATAGATAGATAGATAGATAGATAGTATTATGGCTTGTAAGAAAAATCTAATTATTTATTTATTTGATTATTTTCCATTGACTTACAAATCCAAAAATAAATAAATAAATGAATAAAGAAAAAAAATAAATGTTAGTTTTATGACTGATAGGAAAAGTTACATTTAATTAATTAATTCCATTTCCATATTGGGATTTATTTGTATTATTTTTCTTTTTTTGTTTTGAGTGACCTGAAGATCTACATTGTTCTCCCAATTTGAGATGACTCTGATTATGGCCCTCGGTGTCCCAGCAGCCCAAGGGAGGGGTGAGCGTGATCAGGGTTTGGGGACAATCCGCTCTGCATCTCGTAAATTAGATTTGTAAGCCACTTACTGGCTGAATGCAACACATTTTTTAAGAGCGTGTGACCTCTAAATGAAAGGTTTTCATTTGCTGCACAAAAGGCCACATTTTAGAAGCAGCATAAAGAAAAAAAAATGGTGTGAGAATGCAATATTCTCATTTGATTCTGAACACAGAGCATGGCTGAGCCACGGGTATCAGGAAGGAGACAGTTTGATGCAGTGTGACAGAGATCGGACTGTGTTTAATGATTTCCTCTCTTCACTCTGCAGATCTCATTGTGTTTGGTCCGTCACGCGCTTGCACCGTTAATAACAGCGCTGGATGCATCTTTACACTGATTGTGTTTGCTGCGTGTTTGGCTGTTCTCTTCCACAGAGAGCCACAGGGACAAGGACAGACTTGTGATTTTATGTGAAACAAAGTTTAGAAGAAGGAATCTTTAGTATCTATGTGCTTGGCTCTTTCTCTTCAAATTTATATAGATGCAGTGAGCCATCAAATGCTATACTGAAAGGTTTTGTATAATGCATATGGCTCTGTCCCAAAACCTACACTGCCGTCTAAGTCAGCATTCTAACAGAACACTTAAATGAATTGTTCACCCAAAATGTTTTTCATCTTTTTCTACAGTATGTAGGAACCCCACTAGATTTAAACCAATCAACTATGTATTGTATAGTAATAATATATTGTATAATACAATAGCATAATCTAGAATGCTAAGTGTGATAAAAAAAATAAAGTAACGCTCTCTAATATTAATGGCAGAGATTTCTTAGAGTTTTATACATTCCATCAGTGAGATCGAGGGACGGCTCCGCCTACTTTGAGCTTAAAAAACGCTCTTCAGAAACCTATGGGTGACGTCACGGACACTACGTCCATGTTTTTTTTACAGTCTATGGGTACTATACTATTATACAGTAATATGATAGATAGATATGTAAATTTATGTTTTGAATTTAAACTTAAATTTTATTTTCTTTAATCTAAAAATAGTCTCACAAATTATTCAATCTATCGACACGACCATCTGCTTCTTGTTGCCGTTTGATTCTGTCAACCCATCCAACACCGTTTGAACAATTCAACTCAACTCAATATATTATCTGTATTTATAGATTTTTTATGTTTTAAGCCATGTTTGCTATTTCAGTTTAGTCATTAGCATTTTCAGTAGTTTAACTCAGTCAAAAGAAATTACTTCGTAAGGATTTGTACGTGAAACATGTAAACACATAACATTTTTAGAAACTCTTCATGCTGTACGTTGATATTGTATGCATCAGTGCTATGCCTGTAAAAACTGAATATTCACTTTCCATACTTTGAATAATGATGAGATAAAGAGGAGAGGAATAAGGAGGAGTTGAGAAGCAAAGCATTTAATTGACAGTGTCAGGAAACTGAGTGATAGATTGCCTGATTACTGCCCTGGCAAGGTTGGTCTCACAGATGGTGCATTAACAGCTGCCCTGTGCCCAAACACCATCCCGTCCCTTCATTCCTCCAATCTGCATTCATCCTCTCTCATCACCCCTACCTGTCAGTTTCTGTTTCGTCTCAGTCTTTTACGTCCTCTTGATTTAATCTTCCCAGAGATCAGAAAAATTGATTTTTGGATGCAAGACTTTCTTTTCCCTTAATAATACTAGCTTGAGTGGTATTGTACAGTGCGGTGTATATGTTCGGATGCAATAAAAACCTAGCAACACCAATGAATAATGTATTTTATATGGTCTAATTAGTGGTACTTGCTAAGCTCATTTGAACAAACCACTAGCTCTAAGTGTTAAACTTCGACACATAACCTAACCAGTACCGTTTATGTCAGGTGTGTGTGTGTATGTGTGTGTGTGTGTTTACACAGTTTGGACAGGTGCGCTCCCTGTTGCACTGTGCAGGGATTACACACTGGTGAGAACCAGTGCCAAACTCCAGCAGAGAGAACACACTGCCTGAGCTGTGGGACCTTAATATCATATCATTAATAATATTGGTTTTTATACACACACTCATTCGTTTTTCCACTGCCAGTGCCCTATACTGAGCCTAGAGAACAGGTAATCAGGTGTTAGGCACAGTTAAACTGTGGCAGCTATTTTATTTGCTTTGTATGGATATGAATACTATATGTGTTTATGCCCTTGGGCTCAAGCATTAACTATTCCAGCAGTATGATTCGTATGTACAATTCCATTTCTGAAGGGTCTTGTGGGACTGAGAACTATTGATAATTCAGCTTTGCATCACAGGAATAAATTACATTTTGCAACATATTCAAATGGAAGTTATTGCACATTATAATAATATTTCAGAATATTGCTGTTTTTACTGTATTGTTGCATACTTGCTGGCAATAGGAGACTTCAAAACCATACTATGTTGTGTTCATAATTTTAAACACATTTATGAACATAAATACTTATTCTGGTCACACAAATAAATGTGAATTAAGCATAAGCATCTGTATTGGCGGTTGGCTTCATGACTTCTGTGCACTAATGAACCTCCAAAGCACTAGATCGCAAACCTGAGATGATTAAATGTTCAGTATGAAAATGTACTGTATACAAATGGCAGCAGTATGTGTTCCTTTCTTTTCTCCATGCCCTTTTCAAATACCACGGAAGATTAAGGCAGACAGTAGAGACCTGAAGCAAATTTCTCTATAAAAAGCATGTCAGTTTTTGCACATAATTTGATGCTGTGCATTTGCATTGCATAACATTCATGTATTTGGCAGATGCTTTTATTCAAAGTGATTTATATTGCATTAAAGATAAACATTTTATCGGTTTATACGTTCTTTGGGAATCAAACCCTTGACCTTGGTGTTGCTAGAGCAATGTTCTGTTATTTAAGTTTTCAGTGCTTTTATTTTTATTGTTTAAGAGTCCAGAATAAAGAAGTAAGCCCCAAAGAGCTTTAGAACAGCTAAAGCATGTTGTTGGGCACAACACAGAGTTTTTCTAAATACACTGGAAACCATTGCTTTTACAAAACAGTAAGCATGCACTTACTGTAGCTTCTCTATTAAGTCAAAATTCATAATGAAATCTGACATTTCGAAACAATTTCTTTGACGCAGTATAATATTGACAGGTGTATGATTACATCGACTTGGAACACAATTTAATCAGTCATAATTAGTCTTTTTAAGTTTTATATTGTGATATTGTTTTGTGATTCCTCAATTTCATTTTCTACTTCAAATGATTCATGTGTTCAAAAATTGTCTATTGATTTTTACCTTTTGTTGTGTTTTATACACCAACTCTTGAGGTCTGTGTGTGTGTGTGTGTGTGTGTGTGTGAATGGGTCTCTTGTTTAATCAAAAATGAAAACAAATCATTGGACTGTCTGAAATGTGTCAACATTTAGATATATTGCTCATTTAAATTTTGTTAGGTTATTTGCATGTGTTTACATGTCTGATTTTGCAATACTCCAGTCTTCAGTGTCACATGATCCTTTAGAAAGTGTATGCTGTTTTGGTGCTTAATAAACATTTCTTCTTATCAGTGTTGGTAACAGTTATGCAGCTTCATATGTTTGGAGAAACGTGATGCAATTTGTTAAAGGGTTAGTTCACCTAAAAATGAAAATTCTGTCATTAATTACTCACCTTCATGTCGTTCCAAACCCATAAGACCTTTATTCGTCTTCGAACACAAATTAAGATATTTTTGATGATATCAGAGAGCTATCTGACCCTCCATAGACAGCAACACAACTGAAATGATCCCAGATCCAGGAACGTAGTAAAAACATCGGTAAAACAGTCCATGTGACATCAGTGGATCAAATTCAGTTTTGCCACAATACGAGAATACTTTTTTTTTGCGCAAAGAAAACAAAAACAAACATCATATACTCAACCATTCTTTTCCTATGACTTACGTCTTCCGCCATTTTAGAGAACATTACTCCGTAAGCGTACGCTTTCTTCTAGATGCAAGCAGCCACAGATTACGTACATGTGTGTGCTTTCACCCGAATCTAAACAAGGCTGATTATGTCAAATACGTTAAAGCTTGCGGATTTTGTGCGTTGAGCATGGCGGAAGACATAAGTCATGAGAGAAGAGTAAATTTTGTTATTTTTGTTTTATCTGTGCAAAAGCATTCTCGTAGCATCGTAAAAGTGAGGTTGATCCACTGATGTCACATGGACTTGTTTGGCTTATTTTCTTGCTACGTTTCTGGATCTGGGATCACTTCAGTTGTATTGCTGTCTATGGAGGGACAGATGGCTCTCTAATATCATCAAAAATATCTTAATTTGTGTTCCGAAGATAAACGGAGGTCTTATGGGTTTGGAACAACACAAGGGTGAGTAATTAATGACAGAATTTTCATTTTTGGGTGAACTAACCCTTTAAGGATTCTGAATCAAAAAGTGTTATTTAATTGAAATATGTAGCATAATAAATGCTTTACGGTCACTTACGACTGATCTGATGCATATTTGCTTAATATATAGTTTGACATGCATAGTAAAAGTGCAACGAATTGTGTGTGGAAATCACCAGCCTCATTCTTCCAATTCCCAACAGTCATATTTAGCAAATCGTAGAAGCAATTTCTCACATTCATCTCACGGTTCCATCTCTCTCAGGCATTTTTGCATAATTGCCTGATTTCCTCTCACGTCGGTGATGACAATTTCCTTTTCTTCTCATCCTCCTCTCTGTAGACAGCTCCATTTATTGCTGCCATTTGCAGGAGCCGCGGGAGGCTTGTCTTAGTGGACTCGCTCTGTCTTCTCCTCAGCTTGGATGGTTGAAGGACCATCTGCTGTGAGGAATTTCGAGCCGTCCCGAAGTGGAGAGGCCCAGCGCGTGACGCCTCACTGTGTAACCGTTCTTCCTCTCTTCTACCATTGTGAATCTTCTGATTCGGCCCACACACTCCCACTCACCCCCTGGCTTGATTTCCTCTCCTTCCCTCCTTTTATGCTGGAATTAGAAAGGGTTACTTAAGAGCAAAAGCGTCTGGTGGACCTCGCAGCAGACGGGTTGTCGCGCTATGCCTCTCAGTGTAAAGTGTCAAACTTGGCCACCTGCGCATGCAGCTCCAGGCGCTGTCTGAGGAAACAAATCACACACGCTGCAGTCGTTTTTTTTAAAAATGTTAAACCTTTCTTTCACCCGCTTTCTTTGTGTTTCAATCTCTCAGCTCTGATCTTTCTACTAATCTCACCCCTTCTTACTCAAATACGCGTGTACGCGCTTGCCTCCCACTTATCCGGTGAATAACTCTGCGTTCGTCTGCTGTGGGTGAAGATGAGGCCATCGGTTGGGGTGTGAGAGCAGTCAGCCCAAGGCTTGGTGTTTTTGTGAAGACTTCCTCCTCGGAGCAGCTGCTCAGGCTGTGTCCATCTTAACCTTGACCTTCAGCGTTTAACGGGTTGTCAAGAGGCTGTCAAAATGTTTCTATATTTGATCTGTGACTAGCTTTTAGGGCCTTGTGCATGAAAATATCATTAATGCTATTGTGTGTATGTGTGTGTGTGCGCATGAGTGTGTTTTTTCTCAACATGTCTTAACAAGATGCGATACAATGAGTTTTATATTGTACAGCAGTCGGTTAGAACATGTATCTTTGTATGTAGACAGGAATTTTGGACCTATTTGTTTTTTATAGCTATAGATCATTTGCTGGTCACAAACAGTTCACAAATTGTTGAGCTTTGCCTAAATACCGAGACCAATGTTGGTGACTTTAGCAGCACTAAACAGAAGAGAAAAGATAGTTGTGATATATTTGTGATTTATATATGTGCAAAAGTTTGAAGGCACCCACAGTTTTTTTTAATATAGGTTTTTGAAAGACCAAGAATTTTTTTTTTGCATGGCTGGGAATATGGCGCACAGGGCATATAAATTATTTTAATGATGCTTTTATGGTGCCTTTTTGAGCATTATTGTATATGGGAGAGAGCAGAGGGAACATGTACAAAACATCTCCTATTATTGTCCCAAAGCAATATTGAATAAATGCTGACAAAATGTTCACTTTTTAGTAAACCTTCCTTTTGAACTCCCTCTCATTTAATGTTGCACGGTATAATGATTTGAGGCTAGTTTTGTTCTCTTTTTATTCAGCTTTATGTGTCGTGAGTCTGTTCACCCAGAAATGGAAATGCATGAGGCAGGTAGAAAGATTTGCGCCTGTACTTGACACCGCTGGAGGATCAGGCATCTGTGCCAACAGTACGGGTCTGTAGGTTTGCCAATCAATGAAAGGATTTGGGTTTCACTGCCAAAAAGCAAAAGAAAAAAAAAAAGCATCGCCGCCAGGTCCTACCATTTGAAAAACAGACATATTCTCCACAAAGGCATCTCGCCTCAGACATCCTTGCCAGAAATACAGAACAGTCAGTCTATAATGTGGCCTTTGTGCAGGAAACAAACAAAACGGACCCTTTTGAGAAATGAGTTGTTCTTTCTCATATCACACACGCAATATCTTTATTTTCCCTCTCTCTGCTGTTTTTTAAAACTTGATCCCCGGAGAAGTCGCGAGAATTCACATGAGATGTCTGGAGTTGGTTTGTACAATACACAAATGAACCTAAATGTAAACCATTATTTAAAATGAAATAGTAAAAAAAGACAATATAATCTCATATGAATTATGTGTTGGCTTTTTCCAGCATTTTAATGCGATTTAGCCATTTTGAACGCATTTCATTCTGGAATTGTGAAATTATAAACTTAACATCAACTACAAAAAAGAAACACAAATCAGAATTTGGCACTTATTTAGATAATGCAAATATGAGTTTTAAAATGTTGTTAATGTATCTTGATTTCAGTGATCGCCACATTACACCATCTTTATTTAAAACGCTCAATTTCTGGGTCACTACTGTCATCAAACAACAAATGGCAGATTTGAAAGTGGAAATTGGAATTTTACCATCAAACAAATTACGATTTTAAAGGGATAGTTTGCCAATAATAAAAAAAAAAGAACCCTTCACTCACCCTCATGTCAGTATGACTTTTAAAAATAATTTTTATTCAGTAGAATATAAAGGAAGATATTATAAGAATTTATGTTTTTAGACATGGGCGAGTAAGTTATACAAATTTAAAATTTTATGTGAACAATCTCTTTGGGATTCACATAGAATCTTAAATATGGTCCATTTCATTCCTGTCCGCTCTGTTTGATTCTCTTTTCAATTTAGTTGCTTTTGCACATAGTTCTGCATTTAACTAACTTCATTTATAAATATTTTTGTATGAATCGCATGTTGTGACTCTCAGTAGTCTGAAGAAGCCATTGTCTAATGTTCAGTGTTCCCGTCCCTCGTGGACTGAAGAATGTACTCTTTTTCTCTGCTCTTTAAGAGGTCACTGAGTTGGGACCTCTCACGTATTCAATTTGTTTCCTTCCGAACATCCGCCTCTTAAGGTTCTTTTGTGTTCTAGAACATGTGCAGCCCAGCAGAAACGCTGTGTTACCGGAGCTGGCTGAACTATTTACAGTCTTTAAAACAGATTTACTGGATAAAAGTCAAATGCAATATGTTGGGAGCCTGTCGAAGTTCCAGGAAATATTACATCTGGGTGCCCCCGTTGTCAAGCAGTGTTAAATGTGAGTTGAAAGCTTTTGTGTGTGATGTCGCTCACTCTGTTTCTCCTCATTAAACTATTAACGACACACTTTCCTTCAGGCCATCTTCTCCTGTCAAGTCAATCATGGAGAAAGGTCAGAAAGGGAAAGATAGAATATGAAGGTAACATATGAAATCGGAGAGCAGTAAAAGACAACTGCCTCTTTATGAGGAGTAATATGCTGACGGGATGATGGATTCTTCCCATAACCCCATCAAGTTGCTTTCATGTTCACCTGTGCCGTGATATTAAAACTAAGGTTTTGTGGCTTTTAGTTCATGCCTGTTAGCTTTGAGGTCATCTATGCAAGTGTACTCTTAAAAGTTGTCAAAAGTCACTTTTAATATAACTATTTATAATGAACTTTTCGTTACCAGGAAAACAGAACAAAAATATACTCATCACTTAAAGAGAGTTCACCCAAAAATCAACGTTCTGTCTACTCACACTAATTTTGTGAAGCTTTGAGAATATTGCATTAAACTCTCAGAAATAAAGGTACAAAAGTTGTCACTGGGGTGGTAACTTTTCAAAAGGTACATGTTTGTACCTAAAGGGTCCATTTTGGTACCTTAAAAAAGGTACTTATTAGTATCTAAAGTGTATTTATTTGAGTATTTAAGTGTACCTTTTGAAAAAGTACCCCTGTGACAGCTTTTATACCTTTATTTCTGAGAGTGTATGCTGTGGTGCTCTTATGGATAATGGACAGGTTTGATTGTTGTTAAACAGGTTTCCTGAACTCTCATTGGTCGGTCAAGTATACAGTCCCGCCCCAAACTCAAACTATTCTGTCCAGGATAGAAGAAAGTATTTTAAATCTAAAATATTCTCACCAAGGCTGCATTTAAGAAGTGCAGTAAAAAATGTAATATATTGGGAAATATTATTACAATTTAAAGTAACTTTCTCTATTTTAATATATTTCAAAAATGTTATTTATTCATTTGATGGCACAGCTAAATTTTTAACGGCTAATATTTCCATCTTCAGTGTCCCATGATCTATCAAAAGCCGTTCCAATATGCTGATTGAATATGCTTTCAAAAACCGAAAAAATATTGTGACCAGTAGTGAATATTTAGCAGACATGTGTATACACAGCAACTTCACCAGAAACAACATTCAACAAATAGTATTGCTTTTCTGGTAGCTTTTTTCATCCCGTTGTTAAGGGCTTGACAGAGACCATCTCACATCTTTGACTTGATCTCTTTTTGACATGCATACATATTCAGCAGCCCATGGTTCACCATCTCAATTATGCTTCGAACACACCAGCACACACTCGTGACTGACAGGATGTAGTTCTTCTGTGTGCGTGTGTACATGTCCAGCAGCTGCTGCGTCATGGAGACAACCCTTTCAATTTGTTTTTCCTCAAAGCACTGTTGGTATCTTCTCTCTGTCTGTGACTTCAGCTCAGATCAGTCACGGGAGGGATTTGTGAAATGCCAAATACGATCTTTGAGACTCTGATGCTTACATATAAAACATCAAATCAGTCTCTAAGTTAAAGGCATAGTCCACCCAAAAATGAAAATTCTGTCACCATTTACTCAGCCTCATGTCGTTTCTGCTGAACACAGAAGATAGTTTGAAGAATTCTGATAGCCAAAGACTCATGGTCCAGATGTTTAGACCTATCTCTATTTTATTTTTCCCAGCATGCTCTTTGGCTTTGTTTGAACACAC
The DNA here is from genome assembly GCA_032359235.1 of Enteromius mattozi. NCBI lineage: Eukaryota > Metazoa > Chordata > Actinopteri > Cypriniformes > Cyprinidae > Enteromius > Enteromius mattozi. The sequence continues at coordinate 16,126,594 of JAUMHE010000056.1, read as the reverse complement.
AGCAGCAGACAGGGACAGAGCATTACTGAAGGCAGAGTTGGCTGACACTCTTGACAGCTTTTTTTTTTTTTGGCGTTATAACTTGGTTTGACTTTGAGCTCCACAAACTATCACAGACCCTGATGGGAGTGCCAAGTCCCCCAAAAGTTTTTGATGCCTTTAAGGAAGAGTTCATCCAAAACTGACAATTTAGTCATTATTTACTCACCTTCTTGCTTTTTCAAGCCTTTTATTTTTTTCATGGAAAACAGAAAGAGATGTTTTACAAGGGTTAACATGTTTAAAAAGACTGCAGAGCACTGTCAATTTAGCCTATATACCACAATATAATACCTCTAAATATATTTAGTAAATATTTATTGATAATGAATAAAATTATGCTGCAATGATGTGATAAAAAGGACTACTTTTATTGTGCGTTATTATTTTTTTTAAAGCTTGAGCCCCTGAGAGTGAGTAAATGATGGTAGAATTTTAATTTTATGTGAACTATTCCTTTATTGACTTTTTAATGAAAGTTATTATGAAGTATTATCAAAACGGCTCTCTCAGATGTTTGACTTTCTCATATTCTCTTTCTCTTCCTCAGTAAAACTGCAATCCCCAGCTTAAACCCTCATTTCTTTAGCAATTCAGTCTTATACCGTCATGCCTTTGCTGCAGAAACGAACCTGTCCTGCAGAACTCAAGCATGCGTGAACCAGACCGCCCGGGGAAAATGAGAAAACGATTAGGCTGAAATTATAGGAATCACTGACCATTTAGCTGAAATTACAGACTACAAAGGTGATTGTCAAAACCAGCTTGGTGTCTAATAACAAATCATTTAGGCGGCATTAATCCCAAGTCTGTTATTAGACCAGCCCTTCCCTCCTTGCAGGAATCAGAGCCTTTTTCCTGACTCGCATTGTTTCCCTTTCTCCCGCTTCATCTCTGGGACTAAAGGTAATGAACTCTGAAATCTATTTTTCTTTATTTCTTTCTTCTCTGGCAGCTGAAGTTGTGAGGGTATCACGAGGACAAAGGGAGGTCACTTATGTCACGCCGTGAATCTAGAAGCGTGTCATATAAAAGCAGACTGTTTCAATATTTCTCTTCGCTCTGGTATTGGCCAGATATTGTGAATCCGTGACCTTAAGACTCCTGTGCTCGTATGCCATATACTCCGCATCTAATAAGAGATGCCAGAAGCAAAGAAGAAAAGTGGCTATTGTAATTTGAAGTTTATTCTTAAAGGAATAGTTAACCATATACTCAGCAGTGACAATTCACTCATTATTTACTTGCTTGTATTCCAAACCCAAATTCAGCCATTTTGAAGACATTTTGTAGAGGTTATGCAGCTCTTTTCATATACTTAATAGTGAGTGACCATGACTGTCAGTTTCCAAAATGATGTAAATAGCACGGTAAAGTGGTCCATATGACTTTTGAACTATATTTCATGTCTTCTGAGGCAAGAAAATATATAAATCTCACACGTTACTCAAGTTTGCACCATCATATAAAAAAAAATAAAAAAATCAAGCAACATTCAGTCAATCGACCTTCCTCAGTAAACCTGAGGCTGATTTATATATTATTATAGAAATGTTGCTTATATTTTTCAATGTATGTGTGTGTGTTACATTTTGTATTTTTTAATGCCTTCTAAATTAAAGCTATTATCAACTTAAAATTGGCAAGAGCTGTAATGTAGTACATAATTCTTACTAGGTTTTTATTTTTAATTAAAAAAAAAATCTATCCTTTTGCTTTCACTGGAAAAAATATAATTCACAGGTACACAAGATAATAAATAGACAGAAATTTCAGTTTGGGTTAAAGTATGATTTTAAACTTAGAGAAAGTTCTTCATAAACTTGACATGTTCTCTCCCCCGTTGTTCTTGTTTTTGTAGCCTTTTTTATTAGATTGACAGAACAGTGGTCACTTTGTCTGGCAGGCTAATTAGTAAAAGCATCAAAGTGCTTTTGCTGTCGTTTCAGATGTTAGAATCAAACCAAAACAGCGCTTGCGTCCAAATTCAGCATCACAGACAGTAGAGTAATTAATGCTGTGGTCGCCACCTCACGCATCTTTAATTCAGCACATATTACATAAAAGCTACTTGATGTACTGTAGCCCAGTTCTGGCAGTTGGGTCTCTGTGTTTATATCTGACCCTCGAGAGAGGCCAGACATCTCTCTTTCCTTTCATATCCTCTGATCTTCCACCAGCCCCATCTTTTCATCTTAACTCTTCCCCTGAATATATCACTAGGGCTCTTATTCCTTCACTCTCTCACTCCCTCTCGGCCTCTTTTCTCTGTCCTTTTGTTTTTATCGCTGCTCTCAGTGGTTTATTGTCTGTGTGTATATGCGCATGTTTATGATAAAGCTGGGTTGTGTGACTGTATACACCAAGCAAGAGATCTGACAACCGGTAGAGATTTTGCTACATCATTTATACCATGGTAGATATAAATTCACGGCTGTCAGTGAGCATGACTACTTAATGTTAAAGGGATGAATGAAGCTGAAGTAATGTAAAAGAAAGTGTTTGAAAGACAGAATGTGGTTGTCACTCACGTCTTGAGCAAAATTGTTCCTTTATTGAATTATTGTCGCAAAACATCAGTTGGTTGTACATTAAAGCCTATTTGCATCATGGCATCAACACAAAACATTATAGATTTATATTAAATGTGTATTGTATTTCAGATTTGTACTGTATATATATAGCTTTAAGCGATCATGTTTATTTCATGGCAGAAGACGAGAATGAGCTGAATGTGTTTGCTTGTTTTCTCCTGTAAATTTCTTTAAACGTTTTCATCGGGTTTCATTCCCTTTTCTCTGGAAAATGTAGGGAAACTGTGGGCCGCTGATAACCGTCTAAGAAAAATGGGTTTTGACATATGCAGGTCTAGCTGGAAAACTTAATGTGATCATATTTGAATTCTGTGACACAAATAACATCCAAGTTGACTCAAATATCGCATCTTCTTGGTTCGTATGCAGTTTTCAGCCTCACGTGGCAGCGTGATTACATTTTCATGACTTTCTTTCAACCAGCACAACTGTTTTTACTCATCTCTGTCTCTTTTCACAGCATATACATTATTAGTAACTCATAAAAGTCAAGGCACACAGCATGAGGCTGGCAAAGTGTGAATACTCAGGGTGATGCGTTACATCCCTCGCACATTTCATCTTTCAGTCTGATCATCACTGTTGCACCTTTGTGTGTTGAAGAGCTGTTTTAAGTGGCATAAGTTCTAACATAAAATTGGTCAGAGTTGCACATTTTTAAGGTTGGCCTTCAACTCTTTCTTGTGTGGAAGCTTGTTTCTGCCACTGTATAAATACAAAATTGTGACTTTTTAGCTCATAATTGTCTTTTTTTTCTCAGAATTGTGTGATATAAACTTGGAATTCAAACTCTTTTTTTAGATTTGTAGGATATAAACTTGCAATTCAGACTTTTTTTGTTTGAATTGAGAGTTTGTATTTTGCAATTCTGACTATTTTCTCAGAATTGTGAGATATAAACTCGCAACTGACTTTTTGCAGGGAGCTTGATTGACAGGCTATCTGAACAATCATATCGCCAAATCCACTATTTTGTCCAACAAACAGACAGAAGAGTATATTAACTTTGGTTGGCTTAAACTTGAAATATGGTGTGTACTGATATCTTTCCGTGGTTAAAATTAAATCCTTCTGATTTATATTGTGTATTTTGTGATTTAACTAGCAAATATTTAAAATTTACTATTGAAGAGCCACAAAATTATAAATTTTTCACTCTTTGTTAAATTGCAGCCATTTGCTAAAATCATTTAAAGTTAATTTTTTTCATCATTAAAGTACACACAGCACCCCACATTGACAGAAAACACAGAATTGTTGACAGATTTATTAAAAAAGAAAAACTGAAATATCACATGGTCCTAAGTATTCAGACCCTTTGCTCAGTATTTAGTAGA
>JAUMHE010000056.1:16084810-16100238 GCA_032359235.1 Enteromius mattozi | reverse complement strand
TTAATTTCGATTAATTAATTACAAAGCCTCTAATTAATTAGATTAATTTTTTTAATCGAGTCCCGGCCCTAATTTTTGCTTTTATTTTCATTTTTTATAGGGATAAAACACCAAAATGAAAAAAAAAAGCTAGCTTACATGATACATACAGCCCATATATCTGTTCTAAACAAACAAATGAATAAACAAACAAACAAACAACATTTGAAGTAATATAATTTTTTAAAGACCATTTTTTATTATTTAATTTACTATGATTTTTAGTTATGTTTTTGTCCCTTTTTATTTGTATTATATGCACGAGCAGCCAGGGTGTTTAAAAACAAAAAAAAGTGCTTCTTGGCAGAAAGATATTCATATGGGAACAATGTGAGAGTGAGTAAACAATGACAGAATGATAATTTTTGAGTGAATTATTCTGAGTGAACATTTTTGGGTGAACTGTCACAATATGCTGTTAAAGCAAAAATTGGGCTGACAGCTAAACGGCATCCAGTCAAAACCAGTTTAAAACGTTTAACTCAAGTTTAATCTGAGCCCTCTGGTGAATCCGATACTATTTTCATGATCATTTCATGAGACATTTACTTGATAAATGGTCTCTCTGGGTGCTTCAGAGAGCAATAAACCTATTATTTATAGGTGCACAAGCCTTCGGACAATTGTTAATGTCACTGTGTCCTGACCTCACAGGCGAGTTCAAAGCTCCAATGCTCAGTCGGCCGAGTCAGCCTGCTAAAGTGTTTATGATACTAATATCAGCCGGTCCCATATGGAGAAGGCAGTCCCGTAGACTAGTGACTGGGACGGTAGAGGACACGGTTACCGGACCGTAGCCCTGTCACGCAGAGATGCAATCACGACTGTCATTATTACCATTTAGTCCTTCACCAGATGCCCTCTTAACAGACGACAAAACCTGACTGCAGTGGATCACACCATCACCATTCCCCTCCAGTGATCGGCTCCTCTGATCTTCCAATCAGCTCACGTCCTCTAAGCCGATGCATTGACCGTGTTTACCTCAGGAAGTGACATTTGCAACTTTATTTAGTTCAATGAGTTGCCGGTTATTGGCATGACCTTTTCTGCCATTGCTTTGGGTCCAATAAGCCTCAGATGTTCCGACGACTTTTTCGCACTTATATCGGTGTTCAATAAACCCCGGTTTTTCATTGATGAAGTCCTTTTGTGCAATACTTATGAAATGCATCGACTAATAGAGGAGTGTTTAATTCCTATGAGAATATTTATAAATATACAAGAGATGTCGGAATTGATGAGAATGGAGGTCGTGTTTATGCCAAGTTGTTTATTAGTGGGTGTGATATGAAACTCAAATGATATAAAAAATGCTGTTTTGTTTGTGCGCTGGCAAATGTTTTGGTCCCTTGTCAAACTAGATATCAAAAACAGTTTTCAGAAGGTTTAATCGGGGTTAAGTCTCACATTTGAGATGTTTCGCTGTTAGTGAATAATAACGGAGTTTTTGTTTTTAGTTATTTTTTAGATTTCCCATCATGCATTTACTCTCCTGTTTAAATTCCCATTGGCTGGACCTTTCAGACGCAGCTCTAAAGGCATCTTTCACAATGATAAGGAGGTGCTTTATGTATTCCGGTCATGTCGGATATACACACACCTCCCTGACAAATGCAAGGCCGGCAGGAGTTAGAACTATGGGGGGATGATAAACAGTTTTGTTTGTGAATCTGTGACTGAGTAAGGAAAGAGAGCATTTTATTTCTTTGATGAAATGCATTAGACATGTGGCGGGATTGAATCAGGTATGCTTCAGCACGGTGTAGTAAGAAAATTAATGAACTAAATGAAAATGTTTCAAAGCTGCCCCTTTTCAATCTCGATGTTTGTTTGTTTGTTTATAAGACTACAGAAGTTGCAAAGCTACATCAACTGTGTCTCTGTGTTAAAACTATTTGTTTCAAACAAGAATTGATTTTTCTTTTTTGGGGGGGTGTTGCAGAGGTCTTTAAATCTATTCTGCAAACACAATATGAAAAAAAAAATACATGAAAAATTCAAAATATTCAAGGCTTTTTGAGCTTAAAAGCTGTTCATGTTCTATTCTTTTACTGTAGATGTCCATTTTTTCAGTCCTGTTCTTTGTGAAAGATATAATGCCACCTTTGGGGTTCAAAAATATAAAAGTGAATAATACCTGGCTCACATACTCAAAAAGTGTGATAGAAAATTGCTCATATTAAACATGCATTTATTCATTACTAGACAGTCTGGTCCAAAACATTGTAAGCTGCCCACATAGGCAGCATTTTAAGGCATTATGGACACAAAACCTTGTGGATGGGTGAAGAGAGTGAAATGTTGTAAATATAGTAAATATAATTCAATCACTCAATGTATTATTAGCATCTATAGTAACATCTCTCATGGTGTTATTTTTTTAGTGCTTCCTTAAATGTAGGGGGTTTATAGAGCTAATCTATCATTTATGATCCAAAAAAACAAAACAAAATACAAGACGCATTCCAATCAAGCTGCAGTCAGAGGCATAAACTGGAAATATTTCAAAATCATAAAAAAATCACACTATTGTGAAAAATATATGTATGTATACCTAAAATAATTGTGTAAGTACAAAAAAAAAAAAAAAACACAAATGCAAAAAAATGCATTTCAAAACAGTTGAGTTCCTCCTCCCCTTCCTCACATTGGTTTGGCCCACTTTGCCTGCAGTTCATCTCACCTACGCTACACCAAAGACTATAGAGACTTTGGCTACACACGTACAAGTCAGGTATGCGGCTGCGGCTCTGTTCATTAGTAGTTGTTGAACTCCAGTGAGTAGGGAATTTTATTCACTTTAAATAAAGCGATTTCTTTAATGTAGCTGATGCTGATTCGTTAATAAATTAGTTGTGGCAAAACTGCTGATTACCGATTTTCCATGAATCTGCTATGTTAGCAATTAAAGCAAAGTTTTCCACAGTTTTGACATGTCTTTATAAGTACAATTTGACTGTATTATTTGTGACCCCTTCAAAAATTGCTCATGAGAAATCTTATGTTTATTGTCCCCCACCCCTACTGTTAAATGAAATTTACACCTATGCAAGAAAGGAGTGTGTGAACATTCTGATTTCATTTTATTTCCATTGTTTGGCAAATGTGTTTTTTGTGGCTCAGTCTGTGATTTGAGTACAGAATATTTTGCCTCCCTTGTGATTTTGATGTTGCTGGCATTTTTTAAAGTGGGTTATCTGTCAGATATGGTATAGAATGAAACCTCCTCCCTAACAAAATGATATCCCACAATTCACCTGTAATCTCACAATGGAGCCCCTGAGGGTGCAATAAATGTTTATAACCACCAAGCTTCTTTTATAATACCTCCTTCGCTCTAATGCATGTTAAGGATTATTGAAAACACCTAAGTCTAACACCTGACCTCAACTTATTTCAGATTCCCTTCGTCTTATATTGTTCTCAAAATGTGTATTTTTGTTTTTTACTGATAAATCTGAGAGACACTGAAAGGTTACAGTATGTGCTCGTCTATATTACTAATGAAAACTTTTGAGGTTTAAAGTCTTTATGTAAAACAACATAAAATCTGAATTTATCATATTTACTTTCAATGCATTTAGTATATAACTTATCCTTAAAATATTTAAAATTAATAAATATATAGTATTTCTGACCACTTTAAAGCTTCTAAAAGGGTTCAAATGCACCATTAAAACATCATAAAATTGTGTGCTGCATTTGAAAAATTCTGAAATGATACAGTATAACTAATTAAAATAAAATCACGATTCACTGAAATTCTGAACGTCTAGTTCCCAGTATGTTCATAAGAGAAATTAAAATGTGATCAAATCATTCTTGAGCTAGTTCACAAAACTTCTGAAGTGTAACTCTGATGGTTATGGATGGTTAACAGGACACTTTTCAAAGTGTGACACAGAATGAAGAAAGTCATAGGGTAGTAAAAAAGTTGATTTATGGGTCAAATTTTCCTTTAAAATGAAAGTTTGCAGATGTGGCCTAGAAAAAGTAGATTTATTCTATATAAAGCGGGACTCCCCTTATTCTGTGAGTGTGGTAATGAGCACATGATGAATAAGTTCTCTGTTGCTGCATGTTAAGAAACTAGCACACCATACATTACTCATACAACTGTAACTGTATATAATAGGAAGATACATAGCTGCATTGTCAGTTAGTCTCATCGTATGATTTTATAATGCATATGCTGACTCTCCTTGGCTTTCTCTCTCGGTCTGTCTTTCTGGCGGCCACAGAGCGGGTGGCATGGGATAGGCGTGGATGTGCTCGTGGATGTTGTGACAGTGGTTCAGTGAGGCGTGAGAGGGAGGGTTACAGTCTTGGCTCAAAGGCAATGCCAGCTGATGCAACAGATGGCAAATGTCTTTGATTGGTGCAAGGTGTTTGATGAGCAGAAATGGCTCTGTTTAATTACTTGTCAAGTTGTCCGTCTGGGGCTGGAGGCTCCTTGTCTGTCTTAGAGGCTTCTGGGACTTCAGGCCTGATTGAATTGCATTGCTGGATGGACTAAAGTGCCAAGCAGTTCCTGCATCTGTTGTTTGCACCATCAGAATGCAATTTCTGGCTTTTATTTATTTTTTTATTTTTTTCTTTCTGCAGTATGCCCTGGCACAGAGAATAAACTGAGTACTCTGTCAGACCTGGACCAGCAGTATCGGACCCTTCGTAAATACTATGAGAACTGTGAGGTGGTGATGGGTAACCTGGAGATCACCAGCATCGATCGCAGTCGTGACCTGTCCTTTCTTAGGGTAAGTACTCTGTGTGAGTTATTACAGGTTCTCCACATGGAGTCTTGGATTTTGTAGGGCATTGTTTGCTGTCCGTAGTTGTTGTTGTTCTGTGTCATATCAGAATCAAAGTTTCGAGGTAACATTTACACCTAGTATATTAGTTACTGTAAGTTAAGTCAATTCAACATGTTGTAAAACAAACTTATGGGTGTGCAACGTAAGTTAAACCTGCTAGTTTTTATTCCCTTACTGTTAACCAGTAGATCCTTGTTCACAGATTTTTTGTTCATTTCCTTCGCAAATGACCTGTCCCAGTTTGTTTAGTTCCTTCTCCAAACAAGATGTCTCATTTACTCTGCTAAAAGCCTTGATATACCTGCAGCAAAGTTATTTTCTTTCTCCACTTATGTTCACAAAAGTGGTCCACTAAAGATACTATTGAAGTGAATGGAATTGAATTTTTTAAATTTCACACAGCCACAGTAAATATGACCATGCTTTTGCAAGTGTTGCTATTTGGCTCTCTGGTCAAGATGTTTATGTATTTAGCAATTTATACATTAGATTGGCAAGCTGTTTAGAACTCCTGAAACAACAGTTCGCTTCATTTGTCACTTTATTTTGGCCTGATTTTGTTCTAAATTATATCAGACCAGTTAGTTTTTTCAAATTTAGTTTAAAGTATATTGAGGCCTTTAGACTAAAATCAGAAAATCATATGGCAGAAATAGGAAAAAGAAAAGGACGTGACATGTGGCCACGTATGGTTTCCCATACTAGGAATTTGTGCTCTGCATTTAACCCATCCAAGTGCACACACACAGCAGTGAGAAGTGAACAACCACGCCCGGGGAGCAGTTGGGGGAACAGTGCCTTGCTCAAGGGTCTCACCTCAGTCGTGGTATTGAAGGTGGAGAGAGAGCTGGATATTCACTCCCACCACCTGCATACCCTGCCGGACCTGGGACTCGAACCCACAAGCTTTAGACCACGACTGCCCCTATATAGTAGATAGTAGAAGTAGTATGCTAATATACTGATACACGTATGTCCTTTCTTATTCAAAACACTTACTGTAAGTATAGGGCATCCAACATAGCACATATCTATTGAGTAAGTCCAACCAAAGATTTGCTTCTTCACAGTCTGCGCTTCTATGCTATTTGTTCATGCTGTAGTATTTGAAGTCAGATATAAGCAACCAAAGCAATCCTTTGTGAGTTGTAACTGCATGGAATGAGAATTATTTGTTTATTTATAAGATTAGAAAGTGGTTTGTTCGTGACTGAAACGCCACTAGTGATGAAAACAAACGACAGAGTCTGATCCCCCCCCCCCCCCATCACAATAGCCCCGTCTCCCACATTTCAGCTCATGATGAGGATAATGGGTAGTCTGAAAAAAGTCAGAGATCTTTTCTTCAGGAACAACATAGCTATAAATATAGTGTGCAGAGACGTGACTAGTGATCCTTTCCAGGAACTTCCATATGAACACATTGCTGGTTAGTACTTATGACACATCCCTTGCCAAAGAAATTTAGATTTATTTAATTTGATCTAATGGAAATGAAGGAGACCCTCATTAGGTGTGTTGTAGCTGAGAGGTGTAGCTTAAAATAGGTTGGATTTGCCAGGTTAGAATAAAAAAAAAAGTTCAAGCTATGCTAATTGAACTGCTTATATTATGTATATTAATATAAGATATTGTTCAGTTATTAGAGGAAAAGTTGATCTATTTAGCTGAAATCAGTATCTGGTTCAAACCAATGTCAGATTCATGAATGTATAGTTGTTTTGAATTGAATCTTTTTGTTGATTCAGTTCATAAAACCAGACCAAATGATTTGTTTACTGAAGTAGAATTTTCTGTATAGTAAGTGAATCTTTCTTTTGAATCAAATATTTTTATTGAATTGGTTAAACCGGATCACATCACTGGTGAGCAAAGCATTCGTGTTAGTTTCATGAACTGGATCAACCGATTCAAAAGAACATAAAGAGCAAAGACCAAAAAATAATGATAATAATAATAGTAATAATACATCCTGAATTATTCTCATTCACTGAAGTAGCAGTTCATGAGTGATTTGCTTGTTTGTATCAAATCATGTCCACAACAACAAAAACTAATTGGTCACTGATTCATAGATTCAGGCTTACATGCATTCACAAATCTATTTTTTGTCAGCTTTGCAGTTTAATTAATGAGCTATAAGGATATTTAGTTATAAATAGACTTTACCACTATTCTTAGTGAATTCACCTCATTACATAGTGCAGAACAATTCCGGTTGTCCCATCTGATATCAGCCCCGCAGGTCCATCGGTTTTTCCATAGAGTGTGTTTCTGCATTACTAATTGTTCTGGAATCTGTTTTAGATGAGTTGAAAACACACACAACACCACCCTGCAGGTCAGGAAGACCGTGCAACTGTGTAGGGCAAACATTGGCGTCCCACTGAGGTAATTGGCCAATGCGAATGTTGGTATCAAAGTAAAAGCGTTGATAAACTGAGTCATATTATTGCTCAGGCTCAGTGGGATAATGATTATGGAGAAGAACACATTCTAAGCGTAGACATCAATCTAAAAACAATTCCGGTTCATGTTTATTTCGCCGCACCATAGGGGATCATAGTGTGCCCTGAAAATCACTTTAAGATTTAGACTGCCATCCTTGTAGGCCAATGAGGTTTTCTATGTGTCTAGAGGCACACAGTTGCACAGGTTAATTGAACTTGTTAATTGAGAACAACAGCAGGGGCAAAGGGTGGAGTCACATGTGTATTTTGTGTAGGATTTTTAATATTTTAAAACATTAATATCACGCTTCCCCAGGGTCTTTCCGTCAGCTGGGGAAAACATCACCTTGAAGAGACAAAAATGAGGAGAAGAGAAATCTTTTCGGCAGTTGACTAGCCATCTCTTGGGTGATTGAAACTGATGCTTTCCTTTTTAAAGATAGCTGGAGATTGATGGCCACTTCCAAAACAGCCAGAATAGAATAGCTTTAGTGGTAAACAGAGTTCATCTTCTCGTGCCTTCAGGGCTGATGAATTAAACCCGCAATGTGATGAATAACTGTAATTCTGCCCTCTTAAAATTTCCACATTTCTCTTTTAAAGGCAAAGGTTACATTGCATCCCAGGGTTGGATGTTTTGTACAGTCGTTCAGCCTAAGTGGACAGTAGCTGGGTTTCTATGCCGTTTATGCACATTTTCAATTTGCGGCAAAGAAAACCTGGATTTAAACACTTGATATTCGCATAAACTCAAAATTTGCATAAGGTTTGACCACTAGGCTGAGATGGAGGTTAAGTTTTTTTCGCAAAACAGATTTACACCTCATTCTCTGGATAAAAAGACAACACAGTGCTCCTATCTAATGTACAATGTTTTACATTCTCTTTGGTAGAATTTTCCCAAACATTTGGAGGGAAATCCAACTAATGACACTCTCTTGCAATGATCCACCATCTTTGATTAGGCAGTCTTTCGGCCCTCCGTTGCATATAATGCATTAAATGCTTAGTTCAGGATTTAATGAGACGATGTAGAGTTAATAACCGGTTATCATTTCCAAGAGGAAAGCGTAAATATTTCCACAAGGCAGCATGTCATTAGGCTGAAGATTAGATACTGCAGAGTGCCTAGAGTGTGAGGTCTGATTGGAAATATTGCTAGATACGGTGTTGCTATGGAGCCCTGACAGGGACCAGAACCATTCTTCTTTTTAATTTCACGTCTCTTTTTTTTTCTTTCTATGCATTTTTCCCCTTTTTCTCAGGTTTTGGGATCTAGTCAGTTCAAGTAGCTTCCCAGAAACAACAATGCTCTTAGAATAGTTTTCAGATCCTGAACTGAAGTGATTGGAAGTTATCTTTTGGCACTGTAGCACTGCTGTGACTTTGCTAAAGGGTCACCGGCCTTCAGGTATCATTTTGCAGATTTGCAGCAGGAGCGTATAAAAAAACGTTGCTTGTAGTATATTCAAAAAGCCACGTCATTCTTAAAATGTCAGTAGTTCTTTTAAATACATACATACTGAGCTAATATAAGTGATTCCTGTGATGGCAAAACTGAATTTTTTCTCTAGTCTGCAGTGTCACATGATCTTTCTGAAATCATTTTAATATGCTGATTTGCTCAGTTTTTATTATTATCAATGTAGAATTACCATACAATTCTGGGTGCATTACCATACAATTTGCTTTTAAGTCTTATATAAGTAAATTCGAAATAAAACAATCGCAGAGGGAAAGAAACTTCATGTGATTGTTTTTCGCAGCCTGAGGCGTCTCTGAGCTCGGTTGGGTTGAAGGTTGCTTCTGTCAGAAACATTCACCTCCACTTCCTATAAACTTCTTATTTGTTTGCTGACTCTAAATATTGATTCAAATAAAACTTACCTTGGAATAGAGAACATTTAGGATGACTTTCCTGGCAAAAACTGTCTAAGCAGCCGTTGTTGTGTGGGTTGTGAATAATCGGTTCTCTATTTAACCCTGAGAATATGCAACTAATTCTTAAGAATATGAGCTACAATTTACTTCCATAAACTTCAAGAGAATACAAAGTATTTGAAAATAAACAAGTTTTGATTGGAAATAGATGATTCATTGGCTTTTTTTTTTGTTTTTCAATGACCTAGTAAATTACTGTACAGTCTGCTGCCTAGTAATAGAGCCTAATCATTGTTGTTTATAGGCTGCTTATTGACGTTTGTCCTTCTTTAGTGGTGGTTATATATTGCTTTAAATAAAAGACTGTGGTGTGGTTGATGAAATGTCTTTACACACCCATAGCCTATAATTTATGACGAAATGGACGAAATGTCCTATTTTAGTAAAAGTAAGGTGTGATGTAAATATTGATTGTACTTTGAAGGTCTAAATTAAATTGTATATAGGAAAAAGGGTATTTTTTGCATTTGAGACGTAACTGAGTAAAAGTCAGTTCCAGTAGTGTTTCTTAATTCCTATAATTGCATAATAAAGTACAGTAATGGTAATGTCTGTAGTGCTTCACACGTTCTGCGTTAGATCAGCAGTGATCAGACGTTTTCACAGCGCCCTTCAATATTAATGAAGACTGATGAAGTGTTTGGGAGCCCATGTCTTTCAGCTTTGCCTAGATGGGATTGACAATCGCAATTAGCAAACTCTCAAGTTCATTTCCATCACTTTAATATGACACGAAGATAGGCTTAAAAGGGGAAAAGAAGGAGCATGAGAGAGGAGGAGAATTTCATATGCTTTGGTAATAATGTGTACAATATTAGTGCAATTAGAGCGTGCAATATCTTATCATATCTTGACTGACAGGTACAGTGAAGCAATGAATAAATTAAATAATAAATACTCATTTAAAATTATATTGTACATTTAAAATATAATATATTCTAATATAATACAATTATATAATTTAATTAGCATTTAAAATAGAATAGAATATATGCTCAAAAGCAATACAGCAATAATTAAGCAGTATGATTGAAAATACATATTATATATATATATATATATATATATATTACCATGCACATATCTATTATTATTATAATTGGTATTATATATTTTATTATATGTTAGATAAGTATGTCTAAAATTATATAATAATAATAATACAAATAAATAAATAATAATTATTATCACAGCAACAACAACAACTTTTATTATTATTATTAGGGGCACCAAACATCTGTTTATTATACCAGAGTAAACACAAATATACTGAAGGTAATGTGTAATGTACATTGTAGCGATGGAGATTTATTATATGCATAATATTTAATAGTAATTTAACAACATATAAAAATAACATTTAATATAATATTAATAGTTGGTATTTATTATTATTACTATCATCATGAAATATTTACGCTATAGTATTAAAATATAAATTCTTGTAGTAAAATAATAATAATAATAATAATGCTATTAGTGTTGTTGTTGTAGTTTTTAAAATGTCAATGTTTAATAATTTACTTGAGTACAATAAGCAAATTTGGAACCATGCTGGGTTGCCACTTCAAGTCTGTTGTAAAATCTGTGTCCTTCTGCGAAACAATTGAGAATCACTGAAACTTTTTACCTCATGTTTATGCAGGCTTAGTTTAATGGAGTTTTGGAAGAATATAAACACTCCCACACATGCATGTAAAAACAGAGGAAGAGAGAGACCTCTTTCTCAGCTCATGGACCGCTCAAGCGTCTCCTCACTTCTCCTGCCTACGGCGAATGTCAGCACAGGTTCACATTCACAAAGACTCAGCACACGCGGCAGTGCTGCAGTCAGGGATGTCTCACTTCCTGTAATAATGAGTGTCGTCCAGATCTGGCACAGCGACGACACCTCAGGAGACAGTGAGGTAGAAGGAGCAGGTGTTTGAGCTGAAAGAAGAGCATTGTATTGTTTGGTTCACTATAGTGTTGGTTTGTTTGTGTTTGGGTATGTGTTTGTCAGCAGAAGGTTTAACTCTGTCTTCTGGATGGCTAGCAGATATATTTTGAGGCCAATAATGCACCATGTCTCTCTACAAGGCAGAAAAGAAAGTCAAAATTCATTACCTCTTCCTCCTCCATCCCTAAGCATATACCTGTATGTGTATATAAGCATAATGTCTCAGCCATTTTACATTAGATCTACAGTTCTGATGGAAGCTGCAATAGAGAACATATATACTTCTATATATACATAGATATTTCTTTTAGTAATTGTGAAATATTATTACAATTTTAAAGAACTATTTCCAGTTTAATGTGTTTTTAAATATCATTTATTCCAGTGATGCACAGTTGAATTTTCAGCATTCAGTCTTCAGTGTCACATGATCCTTCTCAAATCATTATGAGATTTAAGAGATTTGCAATTAAAAGCAATTTAGTAGTTTATTTATTGTGAGAATAAACCGAGCTGAAAAGCCCAGGTTGTGGTAGTTGGTAGGAGGTGATGTGCTTGACCCTCTTCCCCTCACAGCAGGAAAGGACTGTGCTGGTCATGTGTTTAATAATGGCTGGGTCAGTGTTTAGTTCACAGGGTCTGTCCTGACTCTGAGTGTCAGGAAGATGTATGAGCTGTAGTCAGGGCACATCCTCCCCTCACAGTGCACACTAATGATGCTACAAGCCCTGATGGACACCTTCATTACAGTCAGATCCATCAGGCACTGTTGAGGAAGCTACTTTCAAACTGTAAGCTACACATAAAGCAGCTTAATTACAGTCACCCTTTTTTTGTCCGCACATCCCCATAGCATGAGCATTCAGTGGGTCAAAATTCTCTTAAATTTGAATAATTCAAAATTATTTTAATTAAACAGCATGTAGTCTCATCAACATAATAAACATAAATTTAAACTGAAAGTAAATGTCCTTAGTAGTGTTTTTGTTTTGCTTTGCTTTGCTTTTTTGTTTTGTTTCATGTCGTTTCATTTCTTTCTCTTTTTTTTTTTTTGTTTATATGTGATTTTATACAGTTTATCTATTTTGTTACTTTTTTGTGTGTGTGTTTCACAATTGAATATGTATAATTCCATTCCAGGTTGTTCCATTGTGACAACCTACCCTCTATTGTGTGATGAAATTATTGCAACAATTTTATGTTTCCTGGGCAATAATGGTAAAATTGTTTAGTTTCGCTTTATTTATTTATTTATTTATTTATGGACTCACTCACTCAGTCACTTATTCAGGAAGGATACATTAATTCAGTAAAGAATCCTGAAAAATGTATCATGTTTTCCCTAAAATATTTGATAATAATAAGAAAGGTTTCTTACACACCAAATTAATGCCTTGGTGAGCAGGAGAAACAAACATTTAAAAACATTTAAAAATCCCCAAAGTGTGACAACTAGCCCCAGTCTGTTCTCGTGTGCAGTCAGGAAGGTGACTTTCAACAGAGTGGAGGCATGTTGTGAAGGTGACAAGCTCTTCTGTGTGCCGGGAACTTCCTCCGTGTTAACTGAGATGTCTTCCACCCACCACAGCAGAGCGCACAACCTGACAAGCACTTCGCGTCTCTCATATACACTTTCCAATCCCGGAGAAAGAGGCAGAAGACAGATAAAGAGAGTCAAAGAGAAAGAGAGAGAAACGAGATAATGACGAGGAGAAGCGTAGGTTTCTTATCTCAACAGAACACCGGTCATTGAATAAAGAGCATAAGAGGAAAAGCAGCAAGGGAGTCACAATAGTCTGTCCGGGCCGCACTTACACTAGCCGTCTCGTTGTCCTATCTCTCTCCATTCTCAGTGGCGGGAAGGTGAATCTGGGACTGGGCCACGCTCGCACGCTAAATGAAATCAATTTACACAAAAGCAGCACTCACTCTGGGCTCTCAGTATGGGTCGTGTCAGGCTCACCGTGCTTACAATGACTGAACATACTTTATTAGCCGCTGCTTCCTGATAACAAAACCATCTGGAATTAAGTGGAGATTTCCCGCTGTCCACACACTCCTCGCTTAAAGGAGCTCATTTGCAATACATGATGCCTTTTTAGTAGCTTCTCTGAAGCACTGTTGGGGAAGTAACTCATAATCATAGCAAACTCATTGTTTTTGTCTTTAGTCCAAATCTAAAGTCATGTCTCTTTTTTGGTTTACTTTTCTGTGGTTGCTAAGAAAGGGATGTTGACATGAAAATAAACCCACTGAGCCGTTGAATGCTCGATTCTGATTGGCTGACAAACATTCTAAGGTGTGCAATTACTTTCAGTGAATTGCACGGAGAACGTAGTTCCAGGCAACTTTTTGACTTTTTTACAGTTCCATATCACTTCGCCAAATGGTTTCTATTATTTCAACAGCAAAATAAACAAAACCCACAATGACACTGGCCAAACAAATAAATATAGTTATCAAAATGATAAAAATGACAGCCCATTTCCATGTTTTGTCACAAAATTAAGTTATATTATGCACGGCAAGCACATACTCTATCTCTCCCGCTCTCTCTCCCTTAGAGACACACACACATTAAAGGCTGGAATACACTACACGACTTTTAAAATCTGAACAGATTTTTAAAACAGTAGGCATCATACACTTACAGACTCTGTAAATAGTGACAAAGAAAAACTGAGCATCATACACTACCGGACTTAAACTTGGTTAAAGTTGGCTTACCTTTCCTTTCTTCTTTAATCACAGACATCATGCATGCTTCACTTCTTTCTGGCATCGTCCCTACTGATTTTAAAACTGCAGTGATAACGCCTATTCTTAAGAAACCTGGGACTGACTCAAGTAATTTTGACAATTATTGTCCTATTTAGATTTTGCCGTTTTTCTCTAAAATTCTTTGAAAGATTGTTGCTTCCCAGCTCCGTGGTCATCTTTCTAGTAATAGTTTGTTTGGACAGTTCCAATCTGAATTTCATTCTCATCACAGTGTTGAGACCACACTCGTAAAGCTATCAAATGATTTATTACTAGCTGCTGATTCTGGACTTTTATCAATTCGTACTTCTTGGTCTTAGCGCAGCATTTGATACTGTATCACGCAAAGGACATGAAACCAAAAATTTTTAAGCATCACATGCTGTATGGCTGCATAATAATGCATGAAATGAGTAACAGTGAAATGAGTGGAAGACCCTTTATCTAAACTGTGTGAAAAAATGAGAACAAATGCCATTGTCAGAATTCAGTGTTTTTATCTCTGTACGGCTATACGTAAAGACACTTTTTTTTCCTGACTATGAAAGTGTGCTGCCCTGTGTTAAGTCAGGTAAGTGTTATCCATCGATCATGTTTGTAATGGAAGCAAGTAAGTGGGTCAGAACCTGGTGCAGTGGCATTAACTCTGTCACTGCTCGTTCTCTCTCACCTGCTCTCTTCCACAGCTGTAATTTTTATGTTTCTCATCTTTCTTGGTGGATATGCTCAATTTTTGTCTATAGTTTTAAGATGGAACAGCATTTTTAAACAGTTTTGCCTCCAGAATGTGGCATGTTACAAGACTTAGTCCCCCAGCACAATCTGATAACTTTGGATTTTAGTGTTTAGTTAGTGTTTATTTGTCTGTTTGTTTGTTTTTGTTTGGTTTAATAGTCAGTCATAATTAATAGTTAATCATGGATGTTTTTTGTTAAAGAGGAAAAGAGAACATTGAACATTTGTCTTTCTTTGTGTTTTCATTTAGCATCCTTGCAGGCTTCTAGAATAGGAAAAAAAAAAAAAGAAAGAACATAAGTGCTAGAGGGTCATTTATTAAAAAAAATAAAACAAGTACATATAATTTTTTTATATAGAAAAGTCAAAATAATAGAAAAATAATTGAGAACATTAGTGTTAGAGTCTTACTTAAAATAAGCAAGTATTTTAAGTGTTAAAGGATCAAGTTTATATATATATATATATATATATATATATATATCAATCAAGAAAACGAGTAGTAATAGAAATAGAATAGAGAATGCTAGTGTTAGGGTCAAGTATAGATTAAAATATGAATATAACAAGATAATAATATTAAATATGTTCATGTTAATATAAAAGATAAATAGATACTATATAATCAATCATACTTTTTAATTATTATAATTATTATAATATTATAATATACAATTCTATACAAAATGAATTGTAACTTTTTTACATTTTATTTTTCATATATTATCATAGAGTATACATCATATA
>JAUMHE010000056.1:16061118-16074648 GCA_032359235.1 Enteromius mattozi | reverse complement strand
TAATAAATGCAGCCTTGATGAGCAGAAGAAACATCTTTAAAAACCATTAAATATCTTACTGACCCCAAATTTTTGAAAGTTAGTGTATATTATTAGATCATGAGCAGCACTCTCTGTGGTGGACAGCATGAGTTGGTGTGATTACCACTGCTGGATGAAGATGTGCAGCGAGAACCGCAGCTCTAATTGAATAATTGCCATTCGCCCAAACGATCCCAGTGCGGATCCTCTTCTCATCAAAAGTGTGCAATATTAACCATGACACAGGCAGAACCGGATGGTAATTAATGCACCAAATCAATTACAAATCACTCCATTTGGAGAATTCCTGCAGGAGAGCCCCTCATTATCAGGGTACTGATGGAGTCCCGCTCCCAGGAGGAGAGACACTGCTCTTCTTTAGCTCACTCCCGACGCACTGTTAGATTTACACTGCTCAAGGAGATGTTTGGAGTGCCAAAGTCACAGATCTGCACAGGCTGTTCCTCTCTTCTCCTCAATCATCTGTCCTAAAATCAATGAGAAATGGGGAAAAAAAAGAAATATGATTGACATGAAAGGACATCTTAAATATGAATGTGTCTAAACTAATGTAACATGTAAGAAAGAAGTTATCCTGAGTTGGGAGAAAATTTATGTTCTATATAGCAGGGTTTTTTCATTTTTATTTTCAGTACATGTAGGTCGCCCCAAATTCGATTAACTTGTAGATAGTCTAATATTAATAATATATTTATAGATAATATGTAAATGACACACTTTTACGTGTGCATTTATAGGCTACTGTGTGAGGAAAAATATAAAAAACTTTATATAAAAAAATATTCAATATTTTACATTTTTACACTATAATCAGGAAATATTTACTAATTAAGTACTAATTATATATTTACTAATTATTTTTTTTCTACCCGTTATTAGAGTAAAATAATTATTTTTAATTTAATTGAGATTTATTTTTAAAGTGCTTTTTGCAATAAATATAATTTCAAAGTGGCGTTAAACAAATGTAATAAATATTTTAAGAATTAAAATTAAAAATAACAAAATAAATGCATGTATTAAAAAATATTTACACCAAATACACCAAACTAAATCTACCCAATATTGTTAATGAATGCAAGAGTGATATAAAAACTCATTTGCTGATAAATTCCAGAGAGCCTGAGTAGTAATGCTATAAAAAAGTGTGAAGTCAGTTTGACTGAGATGCCTACCATGACGGCTAAGTATTTTTCCAGAAACAAAGCGCAAAATAGCTAGAAGTAAATGAAATCTTAAACGTTTGAGGGTTGCGATGCCAATAGAAGATGACCAGAACTTGTTTTTACAGAGCAGCAGAATCTTGATCCTTCTCATGTCTGGAAAATCTACTTCTCAACCCAGGCGAGGAGACCTTTAAAACTCAAGGAGAGCGAACGTTCTTAAATCTTGATTTAACATCTGCTTTCGAGACAGAGAGTCTGATCTGCCACCTGCCAGGGCAAAGCTCATACATCATTGTCTGCTGCCGATGATGTCATTTCCTAGATTCAGCAGCCACAAAGTTGAAAACTCTTCTGCCTCTGAAGACGTGCAGGGTTCGGCTGCAGTTCAGGGAGCATTTTGACATTCTATGCACACTGAGCCAAACCTCAACGTTTAAGGTTAATGCATCAGAATCAAAGCTGATCATTTCCTGGCATTTTCTAGAAGACATCTTTTTTCCATAGGGTGACCTTTCTTGAATGTAAATATATGGGTGATTATTTTTATTTTTTATTTTAAACCAAGAAGTAAAAATAACAATGTTCACTAAGTCTGTGAAACATCTACGAAGTGTTTGAAGCAGCAGCACAGGAAGTACATCTAGAACTGGGGCCTGCAATAGAGGAAATCCTTGTGGTGGCAGATCAAATAAAAATGTGAAGGTTTGTCCCGAGCACTCCGATTCTTGTCAGCATCACATATTTAACATCTCAGTGTGCAGAGGACAAGATAAAAAGGAATCGGACACAGACAGACTCTGTGTCATCTGAATCAAAGAGAAAATGCTTTTGAAGACAAAATGGAGTAGACATATTCACTTTGACTAGGAGGACACTGTATGAGGATAGATAGTGTTTGCACGGATTTATTAAATCATTCAAGGAAATAAATGCGACAGTGAAGACTTTTACAATGCTACAAATGTCTATTTTAAATAAATGCTGTTCTTTTTGGAATATATTGATCAAATAATTCTGGAACAAGAGTACATTTGCTCATGTCTATAATTATGTATTAAAAATAATATGCTATTTTAAAGATGAATCATATTTCTTGAGCATCAAATAGAATGATTAGAATAATATGTCATGTGACACTGAAGACATTGGTGCATATAAGAGACCTCTTTCAAAAACATTAGAATATTTTGTGGTATTGTTCCAAGGCTTTTGAGGCATTTCAATAGCTAGAGGAACAAATCTACATTTAAGTTGATTTTCATTAATAATTACTTGCTTGAGAATTTGTAGTTGGAATAATTGACAACACATGACCTTCAGTTTGTCACATGATTAATTGTGGCATGGAAGGTTATAAAATGTGCACATTGTGAGCATTTATGGTGCTTTTTTTTTTTTGGAGCTTAGAAGTATAAATCACTATCCACTTTTATCTTATGATTGGACATTCTGCCTAACATCCTTTGTGTTTCATGCTAAGAAAAAATAATAATACAGGGTTGGAACAGCATTGTTGGTTAGTAAGTGATAAAAACACTTTATTTCTAGATGAACTATTCCTTCATGGAGAAGATTTCAGTAGCAGCAAAGGGAAGTGATCTGTGTCATGGGTAGAGTCAGCAGGAGGAGATGGCTATCGCTCTTAATTACTGTTGAGCCCAATCAATACCATAGGAACTCAAGCATGGTTCATTGTGGGGTGCTGAAGTGAGAGCTTTCGATAAGTGCAGATAAAACAAACAGATGAATGATTATATTAAGACATCTTAGAAAAACTCTGTTTTCATGAGATTTCTCCCATCACAATAAATCAACACACACACACACACGTCTCAAGAGAGAGGATGAGAGTGCCGTATTTAGTGTCATAGCAGTTCTGCTGTTGTGATCTTTAGTCTGCGGGGAGAAGGTGGAAAGTGGAGGAAACAGGATAAAAGACAGACTTCCTGCAGAGTGACAGGTTTTCTTTCTCTCGCAGTAATCAAGGCTTTTAACACACAATCCCAGCCAGCCTCCATCTTAGAATGTGGCATCCCTGCAAGAGCGCCCACACTTTCAGACCCCCTCGAAGTGTAAGATGAAAGAGTTTGTGTGATCCGAAGGGACCACCCACTCAATCAGAACTGGATCCTGTAATGAGCTTTACACCTGTGAATGGACACAACATGCACAGATGTTTGGAGCTGATCTTCAAGACAGTGCTTCCCTTTAAACTGTTTATTAGCTGAACAGTTGTGCAAAGAAGCACAATTAGTGCAGATACAGTATGCTATATTTTTAAGCCCTAATTAGATAGATAGACTTTTCTTAAATAGTAAATTCTTTCTTTTGCTAGTGATGTAAGTCTACAGGCAGTGATTCAGACTGATGCAAACTGCTCTTTGAACTGTTCATAAAAGAAACAAGTCATGAGAGTAATTTGTTTTGTGAACTGATTGTGCTGTAATTTTGATTCACTAAATGAACCAGCTCATCAGAGTCATGTTATTATAATTCATACTACATTTCCGTGTTATTTCACTGCAAAGACCCAGCTTAAGAGTTATTTACTAGTGAATGGAACTACACTGGCATGCCTTCTTTATTCACAACTAACCAAGAACCAGCTCGTAAGAGTCATTTATTGAGTTAGACTTGAATTATACTGTGTCATTCTGGGTCGTTATGTTTTTGATTCTCTTAAAAGAAGCGGCTCGTATTTCTTCATGAATTGTAGTAAGCTGGATCAGCCTGTGATGCATTTACCAGAAACATCTATGGTTACAAGCTCCGCCATTACCAATGGAGTTCAGTGGAATTTGCGACTATACTTAGCTAACATTAGGGGAAAAAAATCCTTAATGTTTTTAATTTACTTAGAAGAACTGACTCATAAAAATAATCAAGAATCAAAGTAGACTGGGCTGCTCTGTCTATTTTTGATGCTTTTAAAAGAACAAGTGCATAAGAAATAAAATAATAAGCTCATAAAACAAATTGCTATTTAATCAAACTGGATTGTGACTAGGTTGTGCTGGATGTTTTAGATTTACAAAGTGAATTGAACTTAACTAGTTGCAGCCTTGTTTTTATGTGCATCCCGCAAGGACAACTCTTGCTGCATTTCGAACATGGTTACTGCGTTACATTCAGAACACATTCACATGCATGTGATACTGTGCAACAGTAAACAAGTCCATGTATAGCAATATTCACATGATTTATTCACATAAAAATCAGCACAATGGACAACAATACGCTGCCTGCTCCCAAAGTAGTCTATTATTTAACAAACTGTGCAGTGATACAAATTTTCACGCATATTAAAGATTGATCTTGAATGGATATTAGGAACAATCTGCTTCCCTTAATGGTTCCGTAATGGTTTACACTCGAAAGTGTAAAAAAAAGAAACAGCATTACATGTTTTAATTATTTATTTATTGAATTATTTATTTATTTACGTAAAGTATCAGTACATCTGGAAAAGCTTGTTCTGTATCACCTGCACACAGATGGAGCACTCTTGTGCCAGACATGTTTCCCAAACATATTTCAGCCAGTGAAATATAAAGATATCATGTTGGAGCATCAACACTCAACTGAGCCAGATGGTTTGAAAAAGCATGTTTGCTAAAACAAAGCCCAAAGCTCCATTAATGATGGGTGACGTCATTGTAGTGGTGGGCGGCTGTCTGCTCCTGTGGCATCTACTCTGCGTGAGATAGCAGTCCAGTACGAAGGAACTGGAAGATTCGCTATAGGAACTGTTTACAGTGCTGTCAGCTCTTAGCGATAGCTCACTCCACCTTCAAAACATGTCATCCGACTCTCTCTCTGAAATGACAGGTTTATCCCTCTGGAGGTGTAGCTATTAAAGCACGGATATGGTGTTTTACAACAAATGCGCTTGTTTCCGATTGTGTGTAATCGTCTGTATCTTGGGACTTTTAGAAGATATGAAAAATAAAATTTCTTTTTGGCCGTTCAGTGATATTGCATTTTCCATTGCTGTACGCACAAATAATGCACATCACTTCAGCTTATTTCTTCTTGTACACAATAGACTTCAAACTTTATGTCAGTAATCATAACGTTTATTGTCCCTGCATAATGCTTTTTTCAGTGATGCAGGCACATTTTAGATACATTTCAGTTAAGTTATTTATATTATATTTAAAAAGTTATTTATGTTTACCAAGGCTTGATTTATTTGATCAAAAATACAGTAGAAACTGTAATATTGTGAAATATTATTCAAATTGAAAATGACTATTTTTAAATGTAATATATTTATTTGTGTTTTTATTACTCCAGTCTTCAGTTTCACACGATCCCTCAGAAATCATTCTAATCTGCTGATTTGTTGCCTAAGAAACATTTCTTATTTTCAATATTGAAATTTGTTGTGTTGCTTAATATTCTGTGGAAATTATTATATTTCCTTCCAGGATTCATTAATTCAATTAAAAGTTCAGAACAGAATTTATTTGAATCAGGAAGCTTTTGTAACTGTGGAAGCCCGTTTCCGCCACTGAATAAAAAATAAAAAAGGGTTATTGCAAATTTTATCTAACAAATCTGACTTTTTTTCTCAGAATTGCGAGATTTAAAGTTGCAATTGCGAGTTATTAAGTCAGAATTGCGAGATATAAAGTCACAATTGCATCATACAAACTTGCAATTCTGCCTTTTTTTCTCAGAATTGTAAGATATAAACTCGTAATTGCAATATATAACGTCAGAATTGTGAGATAAAGTCAGAATTGTGACTTTATATCTCTGAATTCTGACTTTAGAACTCACAATTGTGTGATATAAACTCACAATTGCGAGTTACAAAGTTCAATTCTGAGCAGAAAAAAAATGTTCTCAGAACTGCAAGTTTATATCTCACAATTCTGACTTTTTATCTCGCAATTCTGACTTCATAACTTGCAATTGCGAGTTTATGTCTCACAATTCTGAGAAAATAAGTCAGAATTGCGAGTTTCTGTTATGTTTTATTCAGTGGTGGAAACAGGCTTCCATATATAACATTGTGAATTTTTTTTTCTTTTGGTAAGTTTATTGATTTCTTGCTGAATAAAAGTATTATTTATTTATTTAAGTACTATTTATTTCCTTTAATAGTAGTGTATTTATTAATTATATGGCTCACTGCATTTTTATAATTATTTTTTTTTGTTTGTTTGTTTTTTTTGATCAAGCATGGTTTCCAGCAGAGAAATACATTTTTAATGTCTGCTAAACTCTACATTTCACCATTTGTGATTCACCAAGTGATTTCTAACATGAATGTGATTGTTTAATGTTTTACTCTAGGCTCTTCTTTAATGGAATCAGTTTCACTCAAATCAATATTGTAATGCATTTAATCATATGTTTCTCATTATGGTTGCCCTTTAAAGATTTGGATCACTTGTTTACAACTTCAGGGTGTGTAGGAGTTATAACAGAGTAAATATGAAGAGACAATGTTTTATTGTTTCGTACCCTCTTCTGTTGTCTTACAGAAAGGCACTTCCAATTTGTGTGCTTCACAAACATAAACAGTATTTGTATGTTTATCTGAGAATGTAGCTGTACAAGCAGCAAGGTAATATTTCCAAATGCTGCAATCCATTTCTTTAACCTGCAGTATGAAATTACAGCGAACACCTCTTTGTCTGTCATGCCTGCGCCTGAGTTCCAAATATTTTCTGTCACAGAATGTTTTGTGGTAATCAACATATCCTGCAGGCTTTGCTTATCAACGAGCCTGACATGAGTCTGTTGCACTGTCTAAACCAATGAAAATCAAGCAGAGCACTGAGCTGCGCCTCTCATTCACAATTCCTCTCACAGTGGAAGCCCGGCGTCTCTGTCAGTCCACACAGATTAGACAGATGAAACGATGTAGGTTCTCTGCTGACAGGAAGTTCCATACAGACGCTTTATTAATTTAATGTAGCTTAATGTTGGTTTAATGTAGGTTTGTCTTATTCATAAAATAGTCTGTGAAAAAATAAATATATATACACATATATATATATATATATATATATATATATATATATATAAAAGGGATTGTAGTTTCTTTTGTACTTTTGTTTAGTTTGTTCACGATAGAACGTCCTTCTTTTTGGTTGAAGGGTGAGATGAAACACATCAGAGGTATCTTTGTCAGATCAAAATATCGACACAAGTATTATTTATTTGAAGTAAACATAAGGGAGAGAAATAAAGCATAAATTGAGCTGGAGTGTAGAGGGTTCAGGACTGCATAACTCTGAAACATGATTGATAAAATCATAGTTGGGATCAGGATTCAGTCAGGATGGGAATCAGGATTCATTCCAATAAAATTTTATCACACTGTGTATTTATCAGAATAGCATTTGCAGGTCATAGGTTTTGTATTTGAAGAGGTATTAACAGACTAATGTATTTTATAATCAATTAGCACTTAGTATTACACTTATTATTATTTATTATTTTAATCAGTTGTCCTATACAGCAAAAGTCCACAACAAGATTGGAAGGCAATAACTTTTCCACTTGTTTTTGATTTACTGGTAGAATTTGTTTCTTCTTCTTCAAAATTGTACCTAGTAAAATCAATGCTTTGTATAACTAGAAAAATATATACCCATGGAGTTTTACAGTTTTAATAATTTCCTTGTACGTGCTTACAAATCATGTAATCATGTTTTTAAGATTATATTACATAACATTGTATTTTCTTATTTGAAATCATTGTTTTTTGAGGGCCTCCCACAAATGGGCCCTGGACCCTGGTTGAGAACAACTGCAATATAATATAATATGGATCACTAGAACATTGAAATACTTCTGTAAATGTAGTAGGCTGGGTACTTGCCATGAATATAGATATTTATTGTTTCATTTTGTTAATAATAGTAATTTAACAAGCATTTAAATTATAAATAAAATAAAACAACATTTTTATTTTATTAAATTAAATAGTTTGGATTAGTTTAGTGTAGTTTAGCTTAGTTTAGTATAATGAATGAATGAATAATAAATAAAGACTACCAACGCCGCTAAAAGGTAATTAAAATAACTGTTCTTAGTTCTTAAAAGCACTTTTTCTCTAGATGTGATTTTTTTTTTTTTTTTTTTTGTCATTTTAAGAGAGATTTTCATGTAAAGAACCAAAGGAAAGGTTTCATGAAAAATGTTAAATGTTTTTCATGAAACCATGAATGCCTTACATAACTGAGCATATTTTCAGAATGGACAGATTTTTATTTTTTTTAATGTTTTTTTAGAAAGTATCAGGACACCAGCTTGTTCTGTGCCACCTGGATGCTGAGTCAAAGAACTTTGCTATTGAATAATGACTGCTAACTCTGCTAATAAGTAATTATAATAGTCAAACTGAGTATTTGCATAATGATAAATATGTCCTCATTATAAAACTCATATAGAAATATAGCGGACAAACGCTGTGTTTGTATTTTCTAAGGGTAGGATTCATTAGCATAAGGACATGCAGTGATCCAAACCCCGGAACCTCTATGTATGTCTCCGCCCACCCTTCCAAAAGACACAACAAGATCTATATGTATGTAAATGAGCGCTAATTAGCATAATGGTATACACAGGGCTATGGTGTTGCTATATGTTTACACTCCCGCTTTTATATCTCTCTCAATCTCTCTTTGTCTAGTATGTGCTCATCCTCTCCTGTTTCCAGCCACTTTTGTCTTCTCTGAACTGGAACAGGTGGAGTATTAATTATGCATTAAAATATACAGAGGACCAACTATGATCCACTCGACTGCAGCCCTGACGCTCTCCTCATCCTCGTCTCTCTGTCCACCCCAGCTCTGCTTCTCTCTTCATTCCACTCTTGTTTGAGGATTGCAGGAGTTTATTTCCACACTGAGCACGTCTCGAGGAGTGAAAAGGGGGTTTTGTTTTTGCGGCACACTTCCTCTACCCCGACACTCTACCGCTGAGAAAAGACAGAATCCCTGGAAATCTGGTGAATCTGTCTATATCTTTTTCTTTTACTTTGTTCACTGCTGTTTTCTCTGACTGCTTCTGAATGGAAGGCCCAAGGCGAATTTACTAAACAATTGTGATTTTTGCACACCGTATTTTATCACAGAATCAAGTGTCTTATTCAATAATAATTCCTCACAATCTTAACAATAAAGGTTCTGAAAGGGGGCAATTCCAGAAGAACTATTTTAGGTTCCCCAAATAACTTTTCTAATCATTTTACTAAAGTGTGAAGAATGTTTTCAAAATCCAAAGAACATTTTCCACTTTAAAGAACCTTTGTTCTTCGTAGAAACATGAATACTTTTATTTGATGGAGGTAAACATGATAACTGTCCATATTTCCAGAATCAACAGAATCTTCTAGAATCTATATTGTAATTTGAATGGTAACATAAGGTAGACTCACTTCAGATGATCTGGTCTATGTTCCTGCATCTAAAATAACTTTCTAGTCCATGAGAGCTTGAAGTGGACCGCTGTCGTCACAGCTTCCAAACCCAACATCAGGGCTCCCATATCTCCTGCTCTCTCTTCACACCTCATGGAGGAGTATGAGCTGTATTTATAGATTGGCTTTATCAAGACTGTAGGCCTGTTTCCTTCAACAAGTATCACAGGGGTCCAAATGGCTCCTAATGCTGGGTGTATCTTTAAGTGCGCTATTAGACCACCTTTATAAGAGTCTCTCTCATTGGCTTGGCTAAAAGCATCTTTGGCTTCTGTACAACAGATAGTATATAGTATAGAAAGTGAACCAATACTTTTGGCAATATAGTGTATGTATATGTTAGTGCTGTTTTTATTTACATGATATATGTATGTGTGTTGTGTATTTTTATTACCCTTATATAAATACACACACATACATGTGTATATTTCTGAAAAATGTGTTATGTTTATTTAATAGAAATACTATTTCCAGTGAGGATGCATTAAATTTTATCTAAATTAAAAATGTATAATTTACAAAAAAAAAAAGTTTCAAATAAATAGTTAATTTCTGTTCTTTTTATCAAAGAATCTTCGATATGTCACACTAATGTATTATATTTTCAAAGATATTAAACTCATAACAAATTATCAAATCGGGATGATTTCTAAAGGATCGTGTGATGTTAGAGACTGGAGTAATGACTACTGAAAACTGAGAGTGATTTATCATCAATGAATTACATTATAAAAACATATTATAATAGTAAATATTGAAATAATATTTTCTCACTATCAGGCCATTGTTTTTACTGTATTATTGTTATTACTGTATTTGTTATTATATGTACAGCAGCCTTAGTGTAGCCCACATGAGAAAGTTCTTTCAAAAACCTATATTTAATATCTGAAATTTTTACAATTTTTAAAGTCAAGGATTTGTTTGAAGACTAAAGATGAACAGTTTGGACTATAGTTCTAACCCTTTTTTTCTACTTTTTAGACATGTGTTTACCAAAAAAGTCCAAAACTTTAGCTTTGAATTCAGAGCTGTATATGTGTTTCCAAAGTTTTAGAGTTCGTCTTTCACTCTGTGGAGGATTGATCGCCTTCGAAATTCTTATTCCAGCAAAAATGTTGAAATTTCTAATCTTATACAGACATTGCAAACAAAGATGCATTGGCAGGCCATCCTTTTGTTACAGTTATAGGTGCTTCTAACTCTGCCTTCACATTAAGGGTGAAGCTAGATGTTGAAACAGAATGAAGCATGGCTTTGTGTGTCCATTGATCTCTAGAGCTGCTCAGGTTGGATGTGTTATGTTTAACAACAGCTGAAAAGGGACCCACATTGATGCCACGTCATTAGCTATAAACTGCGCTTGTAATCACAACAAGGTGTTTACCTTTATTTATGTGCTTCATTATTGAGCAAACAGCAAGAAGAAAGAGGGCCCAGTCCTTTCCTTCTCCTCTGCTCTCTTCTCTACTCTGGAAAGTATCGATCCACTGGCTTGAAAATAACAAATTAGTTTGAGAAAGAGGAATTAAATGGTGCTGGAAAGTGAATGCGGGGAAGCCAAATAGGCTGTGTGGAAAATCTCTGCAAAGTAATCCTTTAATTAAATTAGGAGAAGTACAACAAAGATGTTGCTGTTTTTTTTTTTCTCCAGCCTCTACTTTCCCCCTCTCTTTCATGTCTTTTAGACAGCAGCAGGTTCCAGAGGTTGCTAGGTAACTGGGATGGGTTTAGTTCCCGGTGGCCAGGGGTGAGGGGGTTGTTGGCAGGATGTGGCGAGTGCATTGGCTTTTTGTTGGCCGTAAGGAGAGGAAGAGGAAATGGAGGGACCACAGCAAGGTCAAAGGCTTGGCTAGTATTCGTGCTTTCATCCAAATTCAGATGCTGTCAAATGATTAATGACAATTAATCGCATCCCCAAATTTTTTTGTGTGTGTGTATGTACTGTGTATATTTATTCTGAATGTATAAACACACACATTCATTTATGTATTTAAGAGTGTCTAGTGAAATTAGTTAATAAAACTTACAGTATGAACAATTGAATCAATCTTTTAATATGTAAAATATTGCAATTACTGTAGTTTATGACAAAATTGCATTTTTAACATTCTGCACAACAGTATGAATTAAAACATGGGAAATATAAAAATATGGAAAATATCTTGTTGTGTGATGTTCCCTAACAGTTACAATATTATTATAACTTTTAATGTACATTAATGTCATAATTTCTTCAAGTAAATCAAACTATGATTTTTGCGCCTTGTTGTGAAGATGTTTCAGTTTGTATTCGATAGTAGTTTTTCTCAAAGTAAATGGTGTAAATCTCATTTAGAGACGTATAACTGTTCTGGTTATAAAGTTCATGCCTTTTATATATTGAGATGGTAGATGCTGAAAACATTGCAAGGATCATTCGTGCTTGAGTATGTGTGTAATAGACTCACATACAGACTTATTAGTGACATGACTTATTAATATTTACTGAGCTTATCATCACTATTAACAGTCTTGATGTGATATCATTTATTGTCTAGCCCTACCCCAACACTTATTAAAACAAGTAGAGAATTCTTTCTATCATCTTTCTATCGTTGAAATATGGCCTGTTAATGTGTTACCCTCTTAAAGAAGCGGTATCAGAGTTATAAAAATAAAAAGCTCTCTTTTCCAGCCTGCACTGTGTTTGTGTACCAAAGTAACACTGATTCTGCATTTGGCTGAGTAGATGCTATTTCCAGCTGGTCTGCTTTTTCTTACCTTCTCGGCGGAAGTCCTGTAACCCCACTTGACACAATCCTCTCAGCGCACATCAGTGATACCCCACGTACAGGCGCAGGAAGTGCTTCCTGCAATGTCCCCACAGCTATTAGAACAGTTCATTAGCCCAGATAAATGACTGAGGCTCTGACTGGCCTTCTAGCGCCGCTGCTAAAAAGAGCTCACGTCTCTGCCCATTAGCCGGACATGGCGGACGATGACAGCGGCAGGACTGGCCCTGTCACGCTGCATGGGTCCCGAGATGAAGCTCACGCTAACTGACGGCTGTCAGTGAGAGCACTCCCGATGTTAGAGCTTCCTCAGGGCTAATTCTGCCCCCCAACACTCACACACACACACACACACATTCTGTGTCATCATTCACAGCAGGAGGTGCTCTGTCAGAATGAATGAAACTGTGTCTGCCTTAATGACAGGCACAGTGACGGCACCAGTATGTCACGGCGAGGGTCTCACGGATGTGGTTGGATGGATTTGAGTCATCCCCATGATCATTATCTGTCTAGTAGAGGGTAGAGAGAGAGACGGTAAGAAAAAAAGAACAAGGCAGAGAGAGAGAAAAGACCCTCTGGCTCATTGTGTCCTACTGCTGGCCAGACTGCTGCCCACTCTCAACACTTCAGCTAATGACTTTATGATGAGCCGAGAGGTCTGAGGTGACTCTACATGCAACGTTACATCACGACCACTTCACCTATGTTATTGAGACACCAACATGTTTCAGCAGAATCCAGTGGGAAAGGGCTCTGTTTGACAGAATTACTGGCCCTGAACCAATAAACATAACAGTCGTGTTTCCATCCAAAGCTGTGAATTTAACTTGTGCACAAAATTGGAGTATTGTGTGAAACATTTGAGAATAAGCACCATTTCCATCCAAAATTAAAAAGAGAACAAAATTGTCACTTACTGATAAACTGGCAATAAATATCACTTAAGAAAAGTATATTTATATATTAGGGCTGTCAAAAATAACGCGTTAACGGCGTTAATTATTTTTTGTCGTTAATTACGTTAATTTTTTAACGCATTTCACGCATGCGCAGTGTGACAAATTATTTGTCAGGAAAGTGGGACAATTACCTCGGAGTAACT
>JAUMHE010000056.1:16036958-16060663 GCA_032359235.1 Enteromius mattozi | reverse complement strand
TGATTAATCATGATTAATCCACTGAAAATCCTGATTAATTTGATTAAAAATTTTAATCATTTGACAGCCCTATTATATATATAATATTTTTTATATATAATAAATTACTTACACTTTAGAGAGAGCAGGTGAAATGCAATAAATGCAATCATTGCTTTTGGAGGTGGATGCCTTCTGTTTAGGAACGCAGTCATGTACAAACAATTTTGGGAGTCAATTATACAGAAATATTTTGACGACGGACTTTGCTCAGACATTTAAGAATAGCCATAAGAACATTTCAGATGCTGTGCAACAAGATAAGTCAGTCAGGTTATGCTGTCTCATAACGCAAATGTCACATGACTTTTTTGATGTGCATGGAGGAATTTATTTGGTAAATGTTTTTCCCATTATTCACATCAAGTCTAAAAGCAGTTCAAGTGAGCGTAAAAACTTTTTTGTGAATTAAGGACTTATTTTCACTTGTTCAAAATGCGCATTAAAAACAGGATAATAGAAATTTAGCTATTGTGAAATGATAGTTTTGTTTACAAAATTATTTCAAGAATACAGATAAACCTAGCCACAGATGAAACTTAACAGACAAAATTTTTATTTTAAAAGAAAATTTTATTTAAAAAATGTCCCCACTCACTTCCCCATTTGTCTTTTTAAACTTTTTTTTTTTAGAGCAATTACTTTATGGGCCCTTATGCTTTTAATCAAAATTAATAGAACACAAATACATCCTGTCTTCCCAATCTCTATGCTCTTATTGACACTTGAGAAAAATGTATTTGGTTAGAATAAAAAGTCTTTTTGTTGTTGTTGTTCCAGTTGATACTTATTTGTTAACATTACGTTAATGTTTATGTTTTATTCTGTTTGCAGTCCATTCGTGAGGTGACCGGTTATGTTCTTGTGGCACTGAATCAGTTTGAGTATCTGCCCCTGGAGAATCTGCGCATCATCCGCGGCACCAGATTGTATGAAGACCGCTACGCTCTGGCCATCTTCCTCAACTACCGGAGAGACGGCAACTTCGGTCTCCGTCAGCTTGGCCTTAAGAACCTCACAGGTATTAGCCTCCAAGTCCACAGGTCACATGATCTGTGTGTTCATTTCTTTCCCAGTCCTTGTTTAGCTCATCTTTGTGAATGTGCTTTCTTGTGAAAAAAATGCCATCGTTTTGATCATCACATCCTTGCTAAAGATGGTTTGACGTTTGCTTTGAAATCCACTTTAATGCATTGATCCCTTCTGAAATCACTCATCACAACATCAATAACTGCTGAGAATGCGTGTTTGTCATACACAAGCACACAGTAAAATTCACTGGCAGAGGCCTTTGTGAAGTTGGTGAGTGCTCTCCCATCTCTCTCGTAGGAAAGATAAAAGGAGTATTCATGAATATGGATATCACACTAAATTGATTTCTCACAACTTCCATCAGAAATGCCTTAGCTGGTGTTTGAGCTGGTGGATGGATGAGGGCCGACGCTGGCAGTGAAATACAGCTAAATATCTGCACCTGGAATTGGATCCATAAAACTCAGTGAGAGTTTGGTGGGGAACGCTGAAGCTTGACCAGCTTGATGATGGCACTGCTCTCTTATGAACCACGTCTTTATTATAGCTTAGATCTGTCAGTTTTGCAGGAGCGGTAGAGGCTAATAAACTAGCAAAGGCTGCAAGAGCTAAACATTGATTGGACACTGTTTGCTTGGTAAAGTAAAGTCTGCTGTAGCACAGTAAAATTTGACTTTCTTTAGGCAATATTTGTAAAATGTTTCAAGAATGTTTCAGTGGAAGTTACTTTAAGACAATTCTGGAGATGTGTTATTTCCAAAAATGTAATCAAAATTTATTTTGGCTGGGTAATGACAGTTTTCTATGTACAAATACTCTCTAAATGCTTTAAATAATGCCTTGAAAAGTGTATTTTTAGATTAATTGCGAAGAAACTGCAAAAACTGTTTAATGATATGTTTTGTTCAAAATTCTTTTGCCGTATTTATTTATTTTAAAGCTGCAAAAAAACAGTAATATCACTATTGATAAATTGCTTTAAAGAAAAATCTTAGTGACTCCAAACTATTCAACAGTGATTTCTATTTTTTTAATTAACGTCAAAATCCAAAAAGCTGCATAAAACCTGTAATATTGTGAAATATTTTTACAGTTTAAATTTTTATGTTTGTTTCATTTTACTCCAGTTTTCAGAGATCATTCTAATATGCTGATTTGTTACTTCAAAAAAATGTCTTATAAATGTTAAAAACAATTGTGCCACAATCCATTTTATTTAGTATTCTTTGATGAATAAAGTACAAACGAGCAGCATATATACTTACCAAGCATATATATACTTACAGCAGCTACCAAGTGGCGTGTGAATCAATACAACTGAACATATATACATTACTTTGATTTAGCCTATAGTTTTCACTATAGGATTTCTCAGTCTTCTTAAAGGAAAAAAGCATGATGTATTTTCCTTTTAGATGAGAAATAATGACATGAGGGTAAACGTCCTTTCCATTCATTTACTAATTAGTGCAGTTTGTCTGTGAAGGACCTCTTTTCAACAGCCCTGCTCTTTTTTACCGTACCTATTGCATGCTGCCTATTAAGTATTCATTAGTATTGTTCGGTTAGAGTGCATTAAAATGTTGTTCATTTCTGTGTAAGGTCATACATGCATTGTATATTCATTCAGAGATTTTTCAATTGGTTTTTGAATCAGTAGCTAAATTTAAATGCATGCCTCACTGTAGAGTAATATATGAAGCCCAATGTAAGAAAGACAGCAAATGCCAACCTCTGTGGAGGCTGACGTTGTAGTAAACAAACATTATGAACAAATGACAGTGTTTAACGTCTAATTTGACAGATGCATGTTGCATAATTCAGAGTAAGGATGGTGAGTTGGGGGTTTTGATGTTTTTGTGTCTCTGTACTTTCTGCTTCACTGCCAAGGCTGGTTGGAAATGTCTCTTTCCTCACGATACCTGATTATTGCTGTTACACAACAGTTTCGCTTCCTTCGGATTGGCTAAAAAAACTGGTTTAAGTGCATTGGCCTGACATTTACTGTGCGCTGCTTTTGTCTTCTTTGACAAATGACAAGTGGTATGTTTCTCCTTAGCTGTTTCTCCAGACAGTTCCATGGCGACACTGACTTTAATAGTTGCTAGGAATTGTTGAGCATTGTCTGTCCGCTTATTATGGCAAAACTTTGGAAATGTAACAGGACCAGAACTGTGCAAGATCAGTGACAATCACCAGTCAGCCTTCAGTGTAAGAAACCAGGATACAGTTGGAATTGTGGGCAGTGTCACTTTTTAGCCCAGTATTAAAAAAAAACGAAAAAAAAAAAAACCTGTAACACTTTTGAATAGGTAACACTTGTTAACTATTAACTACAACTTTCCCCTCAATAAATTCTCAATTTGCTGCTTATTAATAGTTAGTAAGGTAGTTAAGTTTAGGTATTGGGTAGGATTAGGGATGTAGAATAAGTCATTAATTTGTGTTTAATAAATGGCTAATATTCTAGGAACATGCATGCTAATCAGCAACTAATATGGTTACAACTAAGTGTAGCCATAAAATAAAGTGTTACCAAAAAAACTATTAAGGCCGTTGTCATTTATTCATTTTTATATCTAAAATGGTTTGTAGTGTAGCGTTTATAGTATAAATTTTATCAGTTTGTGTTTTATCACATGGAATCCAAACTACCTGGTCTCATGGTGTAAACGTACCTGGGTGCACTTTTTAGTAAGACATGAAATATGTACCGATAAGTATGTTATGTTATATTATGTTATGACCTCAAAATAATATTAATATGCTGGCAGATTTGAAAACTGATGCTTTTAAATGTTAGCATCACACATATACAGCTTATCTATGGGTTTTCAAAGATGGTAGGTTTACTCGGTAGCTCACAAAATACAGAGCTGTACTTGAGAGACGAGGAGCTTCGGTTTGAAACCTGTGTTAAAAACTATGTAAAGGGAAGTTGAAATGACACCGTTGCAACAACAAATGCGTTTTGCATTTGTTATTGCTATCGGGTAGGTTTAAGGGTTGGATTTTGTGTAGAGCATATTTTCAACAATATAGAGCATTAACTTTTAGCAACAGTCCACAGATATTTAAATTCTGAACCATCGCAATACGTACCTGAAGCAACGTAATGACAACACAGCAATATATGCCTATATCAAATGTAATAAAAACATGCCAGGGTTCACGTATTGAACCTGTGTTTTAGCGCCACTGGTAATTTCTCTTTGAAACTGCAGCGAAATGTGCAGTAAGGTACATAAAAATGGTGTTGCACAAAGAGTGCACAGAGGTACGTATTTTTATGAGACCATGTTGAATCAAACCCATTAACGTTTTTCATCAGTTAAAAACAGTTATGGTGCTTAATAATTGTAAAAAAAAAAAATGTCAGGATTTTACAGCATTGATTTCAAAAAAGAATTTGAACAATGCCAAAATCTTTACCGTCAATTTTAATTAATTTAAAGCATATTTATTGAACCTCTGAACCTTTGAACTGTATTTTTTCTAAAGATTACAATAGAGGGTGACCATAAATGATAAAAAAATAATAATAATAATATCTTGAATGCAATGCAAAGTTCTTTGCATAATAGTGTCTGCCAAATGCTTCTTGATGTATAATATATCCCAGCTTAATATGTAGAGTAGACTACAAGTCATATTTAGTTTGATTTAGATGAACTTCTGTTTGCTTTTGCTTTAGTTTGAATAAAGGGCTGATTATGATGTGAAATCTGGCTAGATAGTTAACCCTGCATCCATAAAAGGTTCAGGAACACTGTCTCACTCTTATGGACCAATGTTTCTGGTCCACAAAACATCTTCATTCACTTGCTGTGACTAGGCAAAGGAAATAGAGCAGAGAGAGAGATGTGGCATAGCAGACCGGGTAAATAATTTAAGCTGCGTGTATTGTTCCACTTACCCAGTCCCTCTTCTAGAGTCCACTCGACGCAGCGTACATAACCCAAATGCCACATTGTAATGCTGACATCACTTAGAGCCTAACTGTGCTGCATTTTGTGCTGTATTCTTGGAAGATGACAGTGTTTAGAGACGTCCAAGAGACCAGGTTCTCCCAGAGGAGCGTGATCTCCTGTCTTAAGCAGACTAACAGGGAACAGCAGTGGAGTCAAGCAACGTTTGAAATCCCAGCCATGCCCACAGGGAAGGAGACAACACAGAAGCTCTGCTCGCTCGTTTACTCTGTCTCTCTCATCCGTCTCTTTCTTTGCCTACATTCATTCGTTTCTTGTTCGTCCAATTTTCTTTGTGAAATCTGCTGTTGCTGCTCTCTTACCTTTAACTGTTATCTTTCTCTTGCTATATAGCAAAGGGCTTAAAGGAAGCTTTTGAGTTACATATAAAGGGTTAGTTTACCCAAAAATCATAAACCCTAAAGTGATTCACCCCCTAAAGTGAACCGACTCGTTAAATGTATCAGATCATTTAATAGTATGTGAGTGTGTTTGATTATTTCATAGCGTGCCCTATTGCAGGGCTTGTTTTACCACAGTTCACCATACTTTTCTGTTATTGGAAGGATTACACTTTTAAGCAACAGCTAAGTTAGTTGGTAGCTATTTTTAGCGACTTACTCCCAACGCTGGTTTTCTAAATGTTGAACATAGTCAGTACCCTGTAACCCTGAGATAGATCAAAGCTGGAACAGAGCCCAGCAACATCTTTCTCGTTCTCTGTCGAGGACTATCAGCTTGTCAGACCTTAACGTTACGAGCCTTTTGATCCCATGTCACATTATCATGTCAGTTCTCCAGAGATGTGTAAAGTGATCAATACCATCCATAAATGATATCTAAGAGAATAAAGGCTATTAAGTGCTCTGGGTCTAATCCCGAATCTGATCAAAGCGGCTTGTCGGCATTGCTGCCACAGCTGAAATCCTCGGGGGTAGAAATTGCCCTGGATAAAATCAATTTGTCGCTGGTATATTCTGATATTGCTCTATTGATTTTTGGAGAGGTGGTGTGTGGGAAACACAGTGATGTGGTGCTCGGGCTCCGGTCGCAGGGCTTCCCTTGTGGCTGGCTTTCAAGCGTCCTCCCTGCTGGGTTATTAAGTCAGAGTGAATGGAGTGAGCTATTTGAGCTATTCATTTGAATGTGAAATGAAACAGCGCTGCATTCAATTTGCCTTGAAAAGCATTTGAAACATTTGAACGTTGTTGATTGAGGATTTTTACATTAAATAGTTTTCTCTTTTTTCCCATTTATTTTTACTAGTCCACTTATGTGGGTTTGTCCACTATTAAACTTATGGGTACAGCCAACCATGTTCCTTTTCCTGCTTGGTAACACTATTAATAAAGCCTATATACTGCATACAGTATAAAATTCTTATGGTTTTAGTCTGTGTTTGTTCTGTTTCTGTTGTCAGACAGATATTAACTATCACTGAGTTTTTACAATTAATGGATAAATTAATGTTTGGAAATGTATACAGATATTGCAGACTGACAAACAAACAGCAAAATATAGAAATAACTGACATATTGCACAAAAACAATAAAGTGTAGATATTTGATAAGTAGTGTAAATCCTTTATTTTGTAATAATGCCTTGTGTTATATAACACATCTTATATATAGCATGTTCTCATAAATAATTGCAGCAGTTAATAGTATACATTTATAATATTTATGCATTAATGGTTGTGTCTTTATTATTACCCTTAACAATGAATGAATTGTGCAATATTATCATGAATTATACTGTAGCTTTCAGTTTTTTTTAAAATAAAAGACAGAATGGATTAGAAATGTGCATTGTAATGTGTTATGCATACAGGCTTCATGGAAAGTATTATCAGCTGCTGCTGCAGTCAGTCCAGTAAGAGTTGTGTGTTCTTGTGTCTGTGTCCTCAAAAGCCTCGAGAGGCAGGTGATTTGTAATAATCATACCTCGTCCAACCCGCTGAGGCAAAGGTTAAACTTTGCATCCTTTCTTTGACATTTCAAAGTGCCGTTCTGTTGTCATTTTCAGAAGAATTAGAATTTTTCCATGCCTAGAGAAACATTTTTTTATTCAACATTTGTGCAACTTCTTTTTTTTTTTAAACCGAACACAAATGCTTCTTAGATAGTAATTACCTTACAATAATAACCACCTAATAAGAACACACAAGTGTGTAAGTTTAACACAATTTCTCTCCTTGTGTTGTTTCTCTAGTTCTGTGTCCTTTTCTTTCTGTCTCTTTCTCGTTTGCCCTTGATGGCAGCTTTTGATCACATAATTTCTTCTCTACCCAGAATCCGAATAGAAAATGATCAATGTCAAACGTGTGTGGTTTGCGTGCATTCATTCTTTTATTGATCTGTTGGTTCATTCCTTGATTTGTTTTTTTGGTCAATTTGTTTGATTTATTTGTTCATTAATTCATTTGTTTTTATTATTTATTTTATATACAGGCCGTCAGATTTCTATTTTAATAAGACTCTTTAATTCTTTTAAAGGAAGGGTGCAACCAAGCATATACTTACTTTACTTTCCTGTCCTTTTCTACTTTCCAAACTTCTTAAGAATGGTGTTATGATTATTTGAGCTGTAATTCATAATTCAGCCTTTGGTTAGATGTATTATCTGATATCATCATGAATCTCTGATTGCCTCGTACACACACAGCATCATAGTTGCACTGCTCATTATTCTTATTTTCAGCTGTGGAAAATGGGTTTCAACTTCCTGTCCTTCATGCAAGCTATTTATTTTCCTGCCTTTTAGAACAAATTATCTTGAAAGAGGACTTTGTTTTTGCCAAGGTTTGTGTCTGTGCTGTCTCAAGGTTCTGATTTTGTACTGTACTCTAGTAATTTTTTTATTCTCTAGGTTGTTATGGATTGTTCTGTCATCTTTAACTTGATCAGAAGCTTTTGTATCAGTTAATAGTGGGGGTTTGTGTGCTTCATGGCCTTTTGTTCACTTAAAAAAAACAATTTCAGATTTGCTCTTAACCACTTTTGTGTTCTACACTGTACTACACTGTTGTTTTCATGCTAGAATCACCACATGACTTGAATAGTCACAATGGTATTCGCAAAGTGTGTTTTTATGCTTTGTGTACACCAAGGGAATGAGCTTGAATTGATGCAGTAGGGCATTTTAAAAATCGGTAAAACCACACAAATGCAGTATACATAAGCACAGTGTTTATAGAGTCCTAATACTCCAATCTGTACATTCTGACATTGCATGTTGTCACAGTATTTTACAGTCTTGAGACTTTTGTGGATGTGTCCTCCTTCTACTACTTCTCATTGCTTCTCATTGCTGATTTACGTGATCTTTACTTCACCTTTTGTTTTAGATGCAACACAGAGCACTGTTAAAAATAGAATCAGGGTCATTTTTTAAAGAAATTCAAACAATAAATACCCTTTTGTGGCTCTTGTGTAACCGTATCTTCCTCTTTACTAGTTTTAGCATGAAATAAACATGAATGAACATCAGAAAGTATGTTCTCTCAACTGCGAAAAACAAGTCAGCACACTTTATTTACATTAATTTACTTTACTGTCTCGATTGTTTGTCAGATAAAAATGGCAGATTCATTGTTATAATTGGTCAATCAAACTTTCAATTGAAAATGCCATTTGAATTCATTTCAGTAACACATTTTAATTCAGGCAGCAAACTGTATATTGTCATGAATTGAAATTCAATGAAATTCTGATTGAGGCAAAAAACAGGTTGTGTAATAATAATTTCAATGCAAGTAGAAGTAAAATGAAGTAAAATCCAAAGAAATTAAGATAATTGTAATTTTTAACTAGAACAACTAGTCATCTTCAACTAGTCATGAAAATGTTGAATGTTGGCTTTACAAAGTCCTGTTTTAAAGTTTTGAAAGAAGTTTTTAAAAATCCCTTGTTTATATGTTTTTTTCAGACACATGCTTGGTTGGTTGATTGGATGGATATGTTTGAAATGGCACCTGTAAAAATGTGTGTTTAGTTTACTGTAGATTAACTTCATATTGAATGAATTACTTTTAGTATGCGTACTGTACCGCACACTTTATTTACCTTTATTTTTGCTCTCCAATATACCTGCACCTGTTCAAGGAGAAAATCTCAATGATCGTGCATTAACCTCACTGAGTCCTGCTCAGCATCTCATGAAAGTGTTCTGGAACAGCACACCAGAGATGAAAGACATAGAACGAGAAAAGAGGGAGATCAGCCTTTGACTGCCTCAGATACATGTCTGTCTCGTGCTCTCTCTCTTTACCCGTTTCTGTTCTTTTTTGGCTCAGCACAGTCTGTGTGTAAAGGGACCCGAGAGGAGAAAAAAGAAAATTACTTTTGTTGGTGCTTGCACAACACTCATTTCCATCTTTCTCGCTGAGGCTTCCAGACCCCGGGTCACTTCCAATTGTGTGTCTAATTGATTACTTCCCATGCAATTACGTTTGTGTCATACTCGATTTTTCACTGTTTGAGGCGCAGGGGAGCGATCCTCCTTCTGAAGGACAACAGTTGCACTGCAGCAAATCTAGAATGTGGCTGTATTATTAATCTTTTGGTGCAGCTGTAGTGCAGTAATAACCAGCGACATAAACCGCAAATGCAAGGTTACAGAGGTGGAAAGGACGGTGTCAATGACAGGACATTTTCTCCCTGGGCATTGAGAAAAAACAGCATTAAAAGCGACAGTGGTATGATTCTGCTCATTTGCAACAGCACAAGCAAGTGCTTCTTTATTAGACCTTGGAAGAGACCGCTGTCTTTACATTTCCCACTTACATATTCTTTGTGCTTTTCACTTCTTAATTTTGCTGACTGTTTTCAAGCTCATTAACTGAAGCTTTTGGGAATTATGTAAGCTGTGAGAAAAGAATGTAATGAAATATTGATGTCCAACCGCAGAAGGACTTGCAAAATTTGAATCAGAAGAAATTTGACCCTTCTGCCCTCACAAAGAAAAATGTGTGATGGTAATGCATGGATCCTCTTTTAGAAATGACTGAACAGTTTTTTTGGATTAGAATTTATTAAGATTATTTTTATTATTTTGTCTTAATCAGTCTGAAGGAAAAGAAAGTGTGTGTGAAATAAAATAATACAATTAAATAAATATATATATAGACAATAAATCATTTACATTTATGAATAAATATTAAACATAATGTTATTACATATTTGTTTGCTTAAATGTTACCTGAATGGATTGTAAAAATATGCGATTTGGTTTTATTTAGATATATAGACAGACAGACAGACAGACACACACATACATACATACATACACACATACATAGAAATCAAGTTGTAGAAAAACAACTGTAGTAAATGTACTTATCTTTCTAACTACATTGTGTTTATATAAACGGAACACATGCAGAGTGTACTTTCCTTCTCCATGAAGATGAAAGGATGACAGAACTGCTGAGAAACAAAGCCCTGGGAAGTGGAGTAGAAAAATGGAAGAATCCTTTTATAAAAGTTGCCTGTATTTAAAGCCTATGATGTGAAGAGAGAAAAAAGAAAAGC
This sequence comes from Enteromius mattozi, assembly GCA_032359235.1. Classification (NCBI taxonomy): domain Eukaryota; kingdom Metazoa; phylum Chordata; class Actinopteri; order Cypriniformes; family Cyprinidae; genus Enteromius; species Enteromius mattozi. The sequence continues at coordinate 16,050,093 of JAUMHE010000056.1, read as the reverse complement.
GGTAATTACACAGAGATCAAATAGAGAGCGTGGGGCTAGTGCTAATACCCACTCGCCCACCCCAATCACTGGAGAAACCAGGCCTATTAATAATGAATCTGGTGTCATCATTAAGAATCTGAATGATTAAACATATCTCCTGGCTTCAAACACCACTTTTCACAGTCAAAAAAGAGAGATGGAAGCCTATATCCATACACATATGGCTCGTACATACATGAGGAAAACTGTTATGCCATAAAAACATATGAAACATGAAACATACCAGGGCTGCAGATTTTTATAGCAATAGGAAAATAAATCTTTCATATTCTGCAGAAGAAATAATTACATGCAGGTTTGGAATGACATGAGGGTGAGAAAATTATAGCAGAATATTCATTTTTGGTTGAAATATATCTTTAAAGATGAAGTGTGTAATATTGGCACCATTGGTTGAACCACAGGTTTAAATGTCAGGTGCTTAAACACACAGAACAATGTTTTGAAAGCTCCACAGACCCTTTGAATTGCTTATTATAAATATTATCTCCACACATTCAGCTGAGAAAATAAAAAAGTCATTCAACATTAAAAATTACATCACTTTTTTAAAGTATGTCTAATGCTTTCATTTGCAAATTAGAATTTGCATTAATGTTTTTAAATCCACATTCCGTTGAAGTAAAAGTGGAGATGTTTGTAGAATGTAGGGCTTGAGCCTATAAAGAAATACATAAATCCAACTTCATGGGCAAACAACAACCAACTCCATGAGTCCGTCAGTTATTCTAACGTGCGTATAGCTTTTCATGGCCCCATAGTTAATTCAATTGCATGAAGCATCCCGAGACAACACAGCCAATTAACATCATGCCGTTCTGTGTACTGTAAAAAGAATCCCAGCAAAGAGAAAGTGGAGCACACAACAGAGCGGTTATATAATCTAAGGCAGGTGGAAAGAGAACAGTGCCTTCACCACCAGAGTGAACCGAGTGAACAAGCATTGACAGAAGGGAAATTAGTGCCTGATTTATCTTTGACAGTTTGATGATGGCAGATATTGAGCTTTGTTCATTGGTTAATGAATGTAACATGGCACTAGCGTTTGCAATTGTTTAAAAACACTACCGGATAGTTCACTCAAACATTTTGTTCACATTTACTCACATTAATGCCCTGTATTGTTTTATTTCTTATTTGAATAAATATATCAAAGATTTTTAAACTCCGTTTTTCTTATACAATGAAAGCTGGTGGTGATTTATACTGGCAGTCAGCACATATCTACATTTAATTGTAATCATTTAGCAAACCCTGCTGTAAAAAACTGCGTTATAAGTTGTTTAGTGTGAATGGAGATGGTTTCTGAAGCACAACGGAAACGCTAGTGTAACAGTGGATCGTTTTCATTCTTCCATTTTGAGTTTAATACAAGTGACCTTTAAACCCTCTTGTTGCCTGACTTCATCTTTAGTGCAAGGTCATGTTCTACTCACAGAAATGAGAGCGTAAGATAACATTATATCTTTGTTAGTGTGTTTTAGCACGTTGCTGCTAGTCGACAACTCTGCTCCAGTGTTAAGAAAGCTTTGACATACGCGCATTTTAGCTTCGCCCATTTGTTTCCATTACCCATAAGCCTCTGCTAATGGAGTCAAAGAGTCTCTAGGGTGTTGTTAGCACCTGACTTTACCGTTTGATTCGAGCCTTTGTAAAATCAGTCGTTACGCTCCAGCCCGAATGCCGACTCGACAGTTGAGAGAAAGAGGAGCAAAAAACAGGGTGGGGGGAAAAAAGTAGAGCGGCTGTGGATGTTGAATAATTCAGGACTGGCAGCACATGGGGCTTTAGGGCCAGCCGGAGTGCAGGAACTCCAGCCACTGATGAGTAGTACTGTGCCCAAACCTCACTTTTGTCCCACACACACAGACACAATGCACATCAGCAGCACTCATGAAGCTGCAAACCCTGCTTGTCTGTCCACTCCGAGCAGTTTCAGCCCTCCACTCCCTCAGATATCAGACTTGGGCCTCATTAAAAGTTAATGTGAGGCGTGCAAAGAATTTTAATGTCAATTAATAATCAAAACAGTTTCCTCCACAGCCCTGAGGCGTTATTTTAGAGCCGAAAAACCAGGGCATTCAATGCACCCAAAGCAAAGACTGTGGGGTGCACGAGACATCAAAGTGACCCCCGTTATCCTGCTACAGACCTGCTCAGCTCAAACCAATGCATAGCAGGTGATCGGCATTGCTGTGGCGGATGTTTGAACAGCAGTGTGTTGCGCTTGCCAGCGGTTTTGGCTGGGTTTCTGTGCGTGCACAAGCCAAAGCCTGTGTCACTGGCATCGATAGCATGCAGAGCTGGAGTCAACGCGCAGCCGTACACATCTGTACGCACACAAACACTTATGCTTTCAAGTGATACAAACACTACAGACTGATAAAAGGCATCTCCACCTCCGCTAGTCCTCCTGTTCTTGATGTCATCTCTAATTTGCCATTGTTTCATCAAGCCCCCAGCAGGAAACGTTAATGAAACATTTAAGAGTGCTAAGTCAATTACCTCGCTCCTGACAACCACAGACCTCTTGTTTCTGAGGGAATGTGATGGAATGGTTGTTCTGCTAAAGCTGTGAGATGCACTATGGTAACATGGTTGGTAGGTCGGTTGGAAACTGTGAAGCCTAGTCCGCTTATTTTTTCTGAGACTGTCTGACATTATTTCAATATTCTTGACATATTTGTACTGATAGATAGATAGACAGATAGATTATATAGATTATATATATATATTTTTTTTTTCTTTTTTCTTTTTTCTTTATTGCCTGTATTCAAACAACTTTGAAAACAAAGCTGAGTTTTTATGCTAGTTTTATGGCTAGCATGTGCATCAAATTACACATTTTCAAAAATGCCATGCCACTAACCTGGTTACAAGTGATTAGTTGAACCCGGTACTTTCTAAACATTGCTTTGCTGCTGCATTGACCCTTGGAAACGGTGTAGACACCAGCTAATCCGATTAGAATTGAATGATTTTAGCTAAGGCTTACCATTTTTGTGTGTAATATGCATCAGCCGGTCAGTGAATGAACTGTTCAATAGTCTGTGGGTGTGCTGACTGAGACCAGAGACTGTATAATGTTCATTTAATTATAGAAATGCTTCTGCAATATTATGTAAAGCATTTGACTGTAGCAAGTCCAGGTATACATATCATGCACAATCATCTTATTAATGATATGTGGGTGTAAGGCAGCACCGTAAGGAATAACTGAAAAGACTGATGGGGTTGGAAATCGAAAAGGACATGAAAATAATTGGAAAATGCCTAGAAATCACTTCTCTTAAAAGGCCGCCTATTAATTATTCTCTTTTTTCCTGCTTTGTGATTGGCTAGTGAGGCGATATCTAGGAGGAAGCAGGTGAACAAAACTAGAAATACCTGTCCTGACTACCATGGAGTCATATCAGACGCCACCATGAAGCATGCCCAGTGACATAGAAAACACCAGAAGAAGCAAGAGAAGCAGAAAGCAGTTGCTGTGCATCTGGAGTGTACGCCGGCTCTTGTGTTTCAGCTAAACTGGCACAGCAAGGTCTTTGCTGCAGCCTCCCCGTCTCCCTCCGTGGCTTAATAATTAATGTATTTATTTTTTGCATAGTGGCTCACAGGGACGAGGTTCAGGGGCTGCACTGAATGCAGTGGAGGGTAATAGGACATGAATAGCCCCTGCTGCTGCTACGGCCGTCCTGCCAAGCGCTCAAGCTGCTCAGGTGGGGTCTGCCATGCGGATGAATGCATGATGCTAAATATACCCCAAACTCCTCCCTCACCTCCCCACCTGGCCTCTTGTTTACTCTCAGAGCACATCTGAAATCACTTTTCCAAAAACAGACAATATTCTCATCCAGGCCTCTTGCATCATTTTGCAGCACTACGCATGAACTAATTTTTAATGTGTTACACAAGGTATTTTAAGTCATATCTTGTTTCAATAACAGAGAAAAGTTTGGCCCAAGCAAAGTTTTGGAGTCAAAACTGGAGATTGACTGAAATCCAGACTGTGGGAACGTCTCCAATATACTCTAAGAAACCTACCTGCAAAGCTAATATTGTTAAAAGTTTTAGGCATTTTTGTAAAAATGCTGTAAAATGAGGATGCTGGTAAAATAGATTCATCAATTATCTTTTAACTAAATAAATTAACATTTGGTGTGACCATCCTTTGCATTTAAAGCAGCTTTTGCTCTAGGTGAACTTGCCCATAATTTTTCAGGTATCTTTGCAGGTAGGTCTCTTGAAACATCTTGGAGACATTTACACAGTTATTCTGGATTTAGTTTGTCTCAGTTTATGTTTCTTCATGTCATTCCAGACAGACTGGATGATGGTGAGATGAGATCTCTGTGTGGAGCACTGGCTGTTGTCAGACTCTGACAAAATTAACATTTGGAAATGTAAACTTTTATTTCCAATGGACCCACTATAGCAAAAGATATTTTCCGCATTTTTAGCTGTTGAAAACAGTGGTCTAATGAATATATTTTATATTTATATCATTTATATTTCCTTTCAAACTGGTATGCGATTTAGAGGTTGAGTTCAAAGGCGTTTCTGGCTTCACCTGTAGGCTATCAGGGGAATGCTGACCTCTCCTGAGTTTAAAAGAGGTCACGGCAGAGTCATCTGTATTCCGGTGCTCTTTTGTTTCAGTTAGAGGCTTTCTCTCTTCACTCTCTCTCTGTGGAGCTTCTGGGGACAGAGCTCATTGGTGTGCTGGTATAGGGTGAATGGAGTACTGCTCTGATCTGAAGTGTCACTTAGTAGCCAATGTTGACCACCTTTCTCTTTCTGTCTCTACCTATGTTTTTCTTTTTCTTTTTTCCTTTTTATGTTTAATGAAGCATGCATTTAAGCTCACTTGTGTTCTCTGATTAAGCCATTGTGCAGTTAAGGAGCCATTTTGCTCCACTCTAATAAAGAAAAAATGGATGTTTGAATTACTATTCAGCTTTCTCCACAGCAGAATTTTTACTGGCACTGGTGTATTATATTATATTTTATACATTTCTTAATTTATTCTTTATTTGTAAACCATAGATGTCATGAGCAGATACTATGGAGATTATGTAACATTATTCCCCAACACTGCACTAACGCCATATTCACACACTCTGCGCTGCTCTCTGTCTTATAAAATCATTCATCACAGTGTTGACCTGAAGTAATTGCGTTCAGATCTTCCCAGAGGAGATAGCTGGCCCAGTGCACAAGTTGTGTACAGTCTTAATCTGTGTCCGTTATCTGCAGACAAACCATTAATGTATGTTCCCTTTCCTATAGGACTGTGTTTTAGAAATCTATCCCCACAAGCATGTAGCGATTTAGCAGCTCTAATACAACAAGCTCACCTACCTGACCCAGATATGTAGCGTGAAAGGTTATTTCAGTTACTAGAAATGAGAGTCTTACCCTTTGCCCTCGCTCATTTATACCGCTACTCCTTTCTATTCTTTTCTCAGATAAATAAGCAGATGCTCCCTGCCCTAGATAATTCCATAAGCCTTTAATCTTAGCCATTTTTTATACAGATTCATCGGAAACAATTGCGTGAGGGATAACAAAATTTGATCAGCCTGCTTTAAACGCAATTACCACCCTGAGGAAGTCAGGGGGCAGAGAGGATTGTTGGTAAAACCCACTGTCTGAAGCTGTCATCCATCATGTTTATATATATACTGCAACTTTATTTATTAAGCCCACCAGCCTTGAACCCTGATACACCTTGTAACCCAACAAACAACTCAAAATAAGTTCAAATGCTTCTGCAGTAACTGTTTATAAATAGATGTTATAGTGTATTGTGAGCATCTGTCATTGCTTTTAAAACACTACTTTTGTGTCGTTACTACACAGTTTCCTCCTCAGCGTTCAATATACTTTCAATTCTTTCTTTATTGCTTGTATATCACACCGTCACTGTGACAATTCCCCTTATAACATTTGCCAATAAAAATTGCCCTCCTGTAGACAGAAAGGGTGTCCTGTTTTTTCCACCGCCATTTTTTACTGATTTGAAAGGGATTTATTTCAATGCAGCTCTTGCCTGTTATTTATTGCCTTTGTCATTGGTTTTTCAAGAGTTGTTATCTAGTTGGTCTTTGTCACTCCACAGCCTGAGCAAAAAAAAGAGAAATGATGCATTGAGCACTACAAGAGGGTCCTTGGTTCAGATGAATTCCAAGGACCGAAACAGACACATGTAACCGGTAGAACACATGTTCTGCTGTCAGCGCCCATCACATATGGGCCATCAGTAGGCTCCCACAATGCTTTGCCTGCCGTGGCCACTCATGCTTGAATGTCAACAGTGTCTCGTTAAAAGTGCATTTGCTCGCAGCCAGCGCGGCACGAATGCCTGCTGAACTACTCCCGCACAGGTCCCCTTTTCTCCTTTTCTCTCTCCCGAACGCCTGCAGCATCAACTCCTCATAAATGCTTTTATGTAGTTAAATTAAAGCCGTTGTTCTTTTCAGGTCAGTAGTTAAATACATAAAAGTGCAATTAAATTCAGATAGAGTCTGTCTGTGTTTTATTCCTAGTTTGCCACCCCTGTTTCTCTAGATTTATGTGAGTGGCTCTTTTGCTCTGACCTTGGCCGGGGTGTTCATAGAAAGCCCAACAGTGAAGCTTCTTATTATTGTAGCTGAATAATGTGTAAGTGGGCAATGGTGCACGGCTTTGAGCTTTCACACTATGGTTAAAAAATTTGGGATTAGTAGGATGTATTTATTTTTAAATGAAGACATTTATATTTAAAGAAATTTATAATGTTGCAAATGATTATTATTTCAAATAAATGTTTTTATTTTCAGCTTAAAATTCAGTAATATTCATTAAAAACATCTTGAAATCTACAAAGTATCATGGTTCAACTGTTTTCAAGATTGATAATTAGTTGATAATTAGATTTTTCTTTAAAGATCATGTAATACTGGATTCTGCTTTGCCTCCACAGGAATAAATTATATAATTTAAAATTTTAATTTTAAAATATTTTTAAATGGGAAAAAAGCTATTTTAAATTCTAATCATTTTAAAGTTTACTGTAGTTTCAACCTGATCTCACGGCAATTCGTACATATTTTACGAGGTGGCTAATTCGTGCAAATTAGTACGACCTCACTCTTTCTTCTAAACCATTTCAGGTACAGGATATGCACAAATCCATAAAAAGTCTTGCCATTTCTCTCTCTTAGGTCTTGTTTAGCATTTAACCTGTGATTTTAGCGCACTCACTCTCAAAAAAGAATAAAGATGGCATGACAGACAGACTTCGCACCTCCTCGATGGTGCAAAGAACAAAAATGTTCGGTTAAGCTACAATTAAAATTCAAAATCTTCATTGTTCTCACAATAAATAATTTTTGTTCTCCTCACCAGAAAGAAAAATCCCTCTCTGTTCCCTTTCGTTGTTTGCTCAACTTTACTCATTGCATTTTTTACCCAGACAGCATCTCCTTGGTAACACGGCTGGAGAGGCCAGGCTGTGTGGTGCAGAGCCTCACTTTGATGGATGGCACAGAAGATCACCTATTTGTACAGTGGCGGCAGGGAAAGTTGGCACTGTCTGGCATATCATTCCTCATAAGCCCTGCCAGGCTCAGTCCCTCTGTGCCACATGCAGAGCCAGACTGGTGGCAGTGACTGGCGCAAGGCCGGGGTGGTGTTGGCACTCTTGTGATGAATAGATGGCCATACCAAGCCTGATTGGCTTGGTCGTCTTATAGAGGGAGTGTTACAGTGAATGAACTACTGGATTGGGACTCTGTGATTGCTAAAGAAGGCGCATGACTAGTTCAAGTTGAGCTAATGAAATATACTGTGTACTGCATACTACACTGCTGGTGCCATGATGTCCTGTTCTGGTCCATTTAGGTAAATTAAACTGATAATTTAAAATAAACAAATATCCATTAGTCTTCATATTAGCTTGCATTCGCAGCATTTTTAGCCACTGTAAGCTATGTTTTCATCCAAAGTTGCAAATTTAACTTTTGTGTGGAAAATTTAAATATTGCATGTAACATTTGCAAATAGGCCCTAACCCTAATTCTTCCATCTGATGTTTTCCGCAAAATCGTGACCTCCTGGGGAACTGGCACAAAGAATCAATAATAAAGATGAAAGTTGCAGAAATGTTTTTCCTACATAATGAATGAATTGCATCTTTGTGCAAACAGACAAAACACAGTAACAAATGCTGTCAAGCTATCTTGCATTTGGAGATGAATGCGTAATGTTTGGAAATGTAATCATACGACACGCTTCTGGGAGGTAATTATACAAAGTCATTTTGATGCTGGACTTTGTTCAGGAGTTTCAGAATTATTTAAACTACATTTACATTTTTGTTAATTAGTCTAGTTACATAATCATTTGAGGCAAGTCACATGAGTTTTTTGTTTGCAAATTGACCATTTTATTCTTTTCTGGATAAAAATGACTCAATCGAATGCATACATTGAATTAAGTACATTTCGATTCAGCAATTTTCATACAATAACCCAAAATGTGCTTAGAAGTTTGTGGATGGAAACATAGCTATAGGCAAGTTCTTGTTCAAAGAGTGTACCAAAAGGTAAGATATTCTTACTTTTCTCAATTCTAACAGAATTGCATTGCATTGCATCTTGAGTTCATCCTCAGCAGAGATGGCAATATACAGTATTGCTCACGCAGTAACTAGACTAGATCAATTCACATTGACCGACAAATCAGATGACAATAGCTGATTTAATAAAACACTGAAGCACAGCAGCAGAATGTAGTTAATTATAATTAAAAATGGACTAAAATGTGTTTTTATGTATTTTATATGCTTATTACTCTCATGCCATTTGCTTAGTAACAGCTAATTTTGTTCAAGTCAGTTATCAAGCCGAGTTTCCTGTCTGCTTTACATAGTGTTGTGTTTCAAATTAGTCACTATGATGTTCTATTTAAGTTTGGGTGCTGCCTTAGGAGTATACTGCGTATGTAAGCAGTATAGAGTCCCTAGGTTTTGGAACAGAGCCAAGACTCATTTTACTCTAACATGCTTTAAGTTCTTCCATGTTTTAAGTGCACATGTATGGCACGATGGTGTGTGAGCGTTTCCCAGTGACTGACATAATGTTTTCACTTCATTTGAGACCAAATTGAATCTGTAGCTTTTACAGACCCAAAAACAAGTCAAACAGTCATTCAAATGAAACCAGCTGTCATGATAGCCGAGAGGAACACGCTTTACTGAACACAGCGCCAGTGCTGGCATCTAGACTGCCTGTGTGTGTGTGTCTGCTTTCCTACCCCTCCAGCTGTGTGTCCTACAGGTAACATGCCTGCCAATCTGTGCCAGCTGAGAAACTGAGATTAGGGGGATAATGTGGCCTATTTTTTTTCCAGATTTATCTTTTAAATGTAATTTTTCAGCTATAGGGTTAAATAAATAAATATTAAATGTAAATGTCATACTTAAATGAAAATCTTAAATATAATCATTAAATCTAAATATCAAATCGAAATGTTAAATCTAAATCTGTAAGTGTTTAACTGTTAAGCACGTGGTTTATGACTTTCTTCTGCTGAACACAAAAGAAGATATTTTGAAGAATGCTTTTTTTTTTTTCTGTACAATGAATGTCAGTGGAGTCCAAAATAAAACTTTATGGACAAAAAAACAGCATCTTTTGTGTTCCACAGATAAAATATAGAAGAAAAAGAAATGAAAACCAAGTTCAAGAGAAGTATAACAGGAAATATCATAGCCTGTGTAGAGGGATTTGGATGTTGTGCTTAAGAATGATGAACTTTTGAGTAAGGAAGTTAATAAATTAGATGGCCTTGTGCATCTAGCTTTATCTGCAACTTGTTTTAATTAATATTTCATGTAGACAAAAGCTATTATCTGTTTTGTCTTCTCTTGTGTGATCAATACTTTGATTTGATGAAGGGAGAACCCCACAGGCAAAAACCCTGCTTTTTATCAAATTTGATATTTTGGGCTTTTTGGTTTTTCATAAAGTTTTTTTTTTTTTCAGACCAGTTGGAAGAAACATCCAAAAGACACCGTTAAGTGTTTCTTTTTTTTAGTACTTTATCTATTTGTGTCATACATATTTTTAAAGGCCGTTTCCTCAAAATGAGTTTTTTTCTCTCCACTTCAGTTGCACCAAACTTGGTTATAGACAATATTTATTCAACCCCAAAAACTGTGAAAATGTATTGTTTTCCTTAAGTATTTTCTGAATTATGGAGTGACAAAATAAGAGACAAAATTCCCTCTGTAAAAATTTTTGACTCTTATATGTCCCCAAAAAAAGAATTTTGAAACTGACTTCATCCAGCGTTTAGATATGTTTTAGAAATATATGCAAATTAGCTAATATTTCATGAAATAATGCCTCATTTGCATATTAAACTTGATATTGGGATACAAAATAATGTTCGCAGTTACCAATGTAATCAATCAACTAGATAAGTAAGGTGATAATTGTTAGTTAATTTCTTTTATTTATTTTTTTTTTATCCTATTTGCCTGCAGTGTCTCGTCTAATAACAGTCAGACAAGAGCCTCTGTAGTCTTCAATTGTAGGCTCTCTCTTCCCTCGGGTGTTTTATCTGAGGTTCATTGAAGCTGGAGAGAATCGTCTGTAGAGACATAAAGAAAGCATTCCCGAGTCTCCTTCAACCGGTCGGTCCATCTGAGGACCCCTGTCAAGTTCTGCCATTGCATTTATTTATTTTTTTCTGATTCTTGCCTCTGGGATAACTCAAGACATTTGTGTTCAGCCCTCCCAGCATGTCAGAACACTAAAATTAATTTATCCACTGAGCGACAGGTTTCTCAATGCCCTGTAGAGAGAGGGGAAATACACAATAACACCGTCTCCAATCATCCATGGAGTACAGTTTAATCAAGCTTTTGTTAGGCTATTATCAGTTTCGGATGGCCCGTGGTTATGAATACGTCTCATCTGTTCTTCCGCCACACGGCTAATCTCCTGTAGCCGTGAAAGAGAAATCCGGTGCAGGAAATAATGCAAATCTGTTATAAGCTCTCTAGTGTTTTTGTCCACGCAAGTGAGGATTACTCTAGACACGTTAAGATCATAATGTTCATTGTCGTCTGGTGTGCCCAAACAGAGACGTCTCACCCTGTGAATGCGCGGGGAGGGGAACAACAGATTGATTTCTCTTCAAATCATATGATCCGTGTGAGACAGTATGATGCATATTAGGGCAAAGGATTGAGAGGCGTCTCCCTGCAGATGAAATATGAAATTACAAACCTGTTAGCGCTGCTGTCCAAAATGTCGGCGCTCCAAATCCAGGATAGATCTGGTTCTGACATTGTCTGGGAATGTAATCATTTCCTTCCCCCTGTTTGCGTCTGCCGGGAGTAGACATCTCTCAGAGGAGAGGAAGAAAGTGGGGAGAAACACAATGAAGAGAAAATCAGAACAAAAACAGATTAGGGTTATTAATAATAGCAGTCAGAGTCTAATTTGTCTAGTCTTTGTGTTAAGGGATAGTTCATCCCAAAATGAAAATTATGTCATTATTTGTTCAACCTCATGCCATTTCAGACATGTATTACTTGCATTGTTGACTTTTTTGGATAATAAAATACGTTTTTGGGGTTTTTTTTAAATAATGAATGGGGGCTGGAGATCTCAAGCTCCAAAAAGGATGGAAATACACCATACATATGATGTAGCCCTAATTTGAATTATGAGTTATTATACATCATACAATATGTATGATTAAGTCATTGTTTACTGAAAATGAGTTGTCTGTTATTTGTGACTGGATTGAGTCACTGAGGATTAGTCATTTAGACTTCATGAAAAAAACTTTCATTTACTGAGAGAAAAAAAAGTCTGTTCCTAAATCTTATCAAGTCCATATAAACTGGAAAAATATTAATTGAGTTTTTTTTAAGGTAAGTGGTTGCAATCAATGTATTTTAGCTAAATTTAAATAAACAAATAATCTACTAACTTTAAAGTTTTTTATTATTATTATTTAAATGTAGCTAAATTAAATGGTTTGCAAACATTTACCACTTAAGTGTACTTGTATAGGTCATGCATAACATGTATTGAGAACTCTTGATAATTTATTAAGCTTTAAAATTGTCATGCCAATGGAAATCACAAAAAAAGTTGTGACTTACATTCAAGATTTCTCCTGTTGTTTCAAAGAAAAGAAAACAAAAATCTGAACTAAGATTAGATTTGAATGAATTGTTCACATTGTTTACTCCTGTGTGTGTACTCCTGAACATAAAAAGAGATTGAACTTTTGGTCTGGTTCTGACATAAGACGTAATGTCTTCAAAATGTCTGCAGATTTAAAGCACATCGTGTATTTGTGATCATGTATTGGAGCTTTAAAACGTCAGTGTCTATTTATTGTAATTCTAAAGAAAATAAATTACAACCTTATTCAAAATGTCACCTTTTGTGTTTCTCACAAGTCACACAGGTTGAACAAACATGTGGTGTGAGTAAGTGATTAGAAAATTCCTTTTTGACTTGAACTGTTCCATTAAAGCATCAGTCTTGTCTGACTGTGGATTTCAGGCTGGCTAACCTGAGAAGTAGGCCAGTACTGACACCAGAGGGTCAAAAAGAGTCATTGAGTGAAGAAATCAAATTATTTTATACATTATCTTTGTTCTCCAGGGAGCCTCACCTTGCTCTTTCTGTGTAACGTAAGATGAGTCACCTTCAGTTGAACGATACGCTCAGAGGTGTCCACTGACATAAGTTATTAAGTAGTCAGTGGTGTTTTATTGTTGCTGTCTTGTGTTTTAACAGAAATTCTGAATGGAGGTGTGTACGTGGACCAGAACAAGTTCCTGTGTCATGCCGATACCATCCACTGGCAGGATATCGTGAAGACCGCTCGCCCTGATCACCTGGTTGTGCCGTCCAATAGCAGCAGCTCATGTGAGTACTGACCAGTCAGAGCATGAGGAACAGTACTAAACTAGTCTGTTCCCTTTCAGTCGGTCACTCTGGCGTCACGTCGGTGACCGACGAATAGGAATCTCGCTTCGAGATGGCAAATCAACTCTGCGTGTATGAAAACACGCCAA
>JAUMHE010000056.1:16006498-16036858 GCA_032359235.1 Enteromius mattozi | reverse complement strand
TGTGATTAGGTGCAGCTGATGCTAATCAGCGTATGCCAATTCTCATTGGCGTGTTTTCATACACGCAGAGTTGATTTTCCATCTCGAAGCGAGATTCCTATTCGCCGGTCAGGGAACGAGGGTTACAATACGTAACCGAGACGTTAATACACTATTGTTTAAGTGTGGGAGCAGCATGATTTTTTTTTTATTATTAAGAATAAAGTAAAATATATTAAATATTTTTGAAGTCTAAAGTGACTTTACTATTTTAATACATCTTAACAGCAGCCATTACTGCAGTCAGCAGTGTCTGTGTTGAAAACAGTTTTTGCAGCTTTTTTTATGGAAACTGTTTTGCTATTAGAATTATTTGATTACCAAAAAGTTCAAGTACAGCATTTATTTGAAATAGAAATATTTTATAAGTCTCTTATAACATTGTATTTACTGTCACTTTTGACCAATGTGCCCTGCAGTGTAAACCTATTGTACTGTATGCAGCAAACAGTGTAAATTATTATTACAAAATAAATAAATAATACAAAACTTACTAACCCCAACCTTTTGAATAGTAGTATACTATTGCTCTTTCTATTCATCAAAGAATCCTGAAGAAACGTCTAGAATTATTTTTCCTCTTTTATTTTAATTATTTGTAGTTCACTCCAAAATGAAAATTTTGCCAGTATTTTGTACACTCATGTTAATCTAAACCTGTGCTGTTATTTTTCTGAACACCAAACATTGTTCGCACTCACTCACAGCTTTTTTTATCATACAATGAAACCAGTGAACTGTCAAGATCCAAAAAGGATTTAAAAATGCAGTTCAAGACACTATTTTATACTACTTTTATACAGTCAATATGAGCAATTATTGTATTTATAAAAAAAACAACAAAAAAAAACAGCATATGGTAAGAGGATAAGTGTAAGTTTTAATATTGGGGTTAAATAAAAGCTAATTTTTACAGCTCTTAATGATAATTTAGGGAACATGTGTAGGCTTACGTTACATCCATCCAATCGATCAATCTTCTTTATCTGTTTTGCCTCCCTACTCTCCAAATCAAGGGTGTTGAATCTGTAATCAACTGTAATCTCTTAGTGTTTCGGGGGAGCGATTGTCCTCATAGATTTTTTGTTATTTATTGAGGTTTACATTGGCTGCTCAAAAAAACAACAACAACAGGGACTAAACAATGCGCCAATTAAAATGCAATCCTGCCCGTCCAGCCAATGTTCATCAATTACTTTTTCCAATGTTTGTAACCTTCAGATTAGGTTAGAAGCAGTATGGAAAAGCACAGAATGATCTTGAAGGTCAATGTAAACATTAAAATCAACCAAATAAAACATTGAGCATCTCTGACGTTATTTACTTGCCCTTAGTTCCACACCTGAATGTCTTTTTAATGACCACGAACTTCATTAAAAGAACAAAAAAGCACCATAAAAGTGTCCAATACAACTCATGACCTATATGGCTTCAGAAGTCAGATTATAATTGTAGAAACTACTTTTATGGTGCTCTTTTGTCTCTTTAGAGCACTACAGTGTGTCTAATTTCTATTGTATAATGGTGAATAAATGTAAACAGAGTTTTCATTTAGGCTGAGCTATTAGAAAGGCAATGGAGCAGCTCTTTCTTAGCATATCTCACAAAAGTGTACAGTGAACGACAGAAATCAAGTACTAAGGTAGAAAAATAGGACATGAGACACAGAGTGTAAAATAAGTGATGTTTAATAAGGAAAGATAGTCAAAAGTGCTTGGTCCATGTAGCTGAAGAGAGTAAGGCACTAGTGTAATTACTTTTAACTGAAGTGGAACAGGGACAGAGGACAACACTCCATCAGTCAGCCATGCTCACACTGCAATTACCCAACAGTCAATTAAGCTTGGGTGGCAGAACAGCCACCGCAGATGAGTGCTGCAAAGCCATACAGGCCATCTCCGCTGGGGCAGAGCTCTAGAGAGTCAGGGAGAACATTGTTCTGTCAGTCAGCGATGACTCTTTCCCACTTCATCAGAACAGGGTCAATGCGGATGAAAAGAGTTCTGTCCTATAAAGCGGAATGATCCAGATTGCGGTTACTGTGATGTAACATTATGACAGTTTATGAATAATGTGATGACATAATGATAATATTAGAATGCACACAAATCAGAATTGACACTGATCTTCCTGGTCTTATGTGTGAATGGTATTTCAAGTAAATACTGTTTGTTTGAGCAATTAAAATAGAAATTTGTGATCATTAAAATTATTCTCTTTTCTGATTGCAGGTCAGAGGTGTCATAGAGGATGTAATGGACGCTGTTGGGGGCCAAAGGAGGACCAGTGTCAGAGCTGTGAGTGTCAGAAACTCAATAGGGACTTCATGATGGTCAAAAAAATGTGTGTCAGTGAGAAATGACACATTTACAATACGAAGCTTTAAAATGTTCTACGTTTAATTAATGGATTTACTACGTAAACTCTAGTGTGTGATGATCATTTCTTCCTTTTACTTTAAGTTACCTAACAAGACTTTTAACCAATACACCACACCCATGTTTAATATGATACAACCAGTGCGTTTTATTACATTTTTTTATCATTTAAAAATGAAACAATAACAATAAACATTTTATCCCAGAGTATATTATATTATATAGAATATATAGTATAAAATATAGAATATATTATATTATATTATATTATATTAGTGAGAATTGAGAAGTGTTATATTATGACCTTATTGTTTCCTTAAAGTTTATTATTTTGTTAGTTTTACTTGGTTTTGTGGTAAAGAATGACACAGCAAAAAAGAAAAAAAAAAAAAAAAAGTTTTTTCAGTTGACAAAAAATAAATAAATAAATAAATGAAAAGAAAATAGAAAAAGTCAATTATAAATTAGAACTGTAACCTTTGGTGTAACATGTTTTTGCTCACGTGGCCGAAATGTGTGCCTGATAGAAAGAGGTTTTGCTCAGCAAGAACATAAATTAAAGGGAGCACTAGTTGAGACCATTTTCTAAAAGCATTACGCTTCTCAAGGCCATGAGTTACAGTGATTTTATCTCATTTCAGCCAGGGTTAGGCACTCCATGTTATTGTTTAAGAATACCTCTGTCTGTAGTACAACCATGTAACAAACAGCCTATTGTGGCTTTTATTAATTGTTCAATTTCATATTACTTTGCATAGCATACCTTATCAACCAGGATGGAGAAAAAACCTCACAGAAGTAACTTTTACTCATGAATATAATATATAGGCTCTGCAGAGACAGCCACCAGAGTGAGGTGAAGAGTCGTTCCACTCTGTGAGAGTTTTCCAGCTTTCTCCACAGGCTGGGTACGGCACCTCCAGCAGGCCGTGGCACACCGCTGCCCTCCCAGCGGAGGATAATTGAAGAGAGAGACGGGCAGCCTGACTCTCCCTCTCCTCTCACATGGAGCCACAGAAACCAGCTGAACTTAAAACTGCATAGATTAATTACTTCAGGTCCCTCAAAACTCTCACACGTAGCCCGATCCTCAGTCTCTCTTATACTGACTTCCTTTCAGCAAGCTTGATCACAACACGCCATAATTTCCCCAGACGTGCTCTTATAATGCAGTCAAATGCTAAGTCAGACTGCTCAAAAACATGTCATTACCCCTGCCTCAAAAAGCTCGCTAATGCACCTGTAAGAATTTATTTAAGGACAAAACACTCAACTTGTACTGGATTTATCTCTCTTAAAGAAAACAAACCACTTTTGAAATTTTCATGTTGGAAAAAAACTCTCATGGCAGATAGTTTGCATTACATTCCTCTTGTGTCATTAGCATGAGCTGGAAGAGATGGAAAGCTAATAGGCAGGCCCAAGTAGATTCTGCGCCAGATCATTTCTGCAGAAACTTATCCACAGAATTTGAGCACCTGTCATTGAATAAGTTATAAACATCTCCCGCTCCTTTATATGAGACCCTGGACCACAAAACCTATTGTACTGTATGCAGCAAGGGTATATTTGTAGCAATAGCAATACATTGTATGGATCAAAATGATCAATTTTTCCTTTATGCCAAAAATCATTATGATATTAGGTAAAGATCATGTTCCACAAAGATATTTACTATACTCCCTACGGTAAATATATCAAAACTTAATTTTTGATTAGTAATATGTTACCCTTGACCACAAAACCATTTACTTTTTTTTTTTTTTTTTTTGGATTTATGCATCATCTGAAGACTAAATAAATAAGTTTTCCATTGATGTATGGTTTGTAAGGATAGAACAGTATTTGGCCGAGAAACAACTATTTGAAAATATGGAATTTGAGGGTGCAAGAAAATCTAAATACTGAGAAAATTCCCTTCATTCCTAATCATAAATTAAGTGTTACAGTAGTAAAAAAAAAAATATATATATGTTCATGAAACATGATTTTACCAAATTTTCTAAAGATTTTTGGCATAAAAAAATAATAACAATAATTTTGTCCCATGATACAATTTTAACAATATACCCGTGCTACTTAAGACTGGTTTTGAGTTCCAGGGTCACATATTCATTGTTAAGAACTTCATTTGAACAATTTCTCAATATTTTGATCTTATGACTGATTTTGTGGAACTGGGTCGCATATGGAGCTAAAAATGAGCTTGAAATTATCCTTTGGTCTCCCATGACTGTTTTATTAAATTTAGTAGTGAATTTGTCAGTATTTATAAGAAATAATATATATCTGACAGTGTTTATCTATAAAATGATGGACAAGAATAAATTGCATTTAATAAAAACAGCTGAAATTTTACCTAAATATTTAGCTTTTATACTG
The DNA here is from genome assembly GCA_032359235.1 of Enteromius mattozi. NCBI lineage: Eukaryota > Metazoa > Chordata > Actinopteri > Cypriniformes > Cyprinidae > Enteromius > Enteromius mattozi. The sequence goes on along the minus strand of JAUMHE010000056.1, from coordinate 16,032,059 downwards.
GCTTAAGCTTTTATTTGTCATGTTTTCTTATTATGTTTCACATTTTCCCCCACAAAAGTGCAGAAAATCTGATTATTCTGTCTGGGCCTGCTAATAGTATTTCTATGAGACCATGTATCTGTATTCACGACAGTATCATCACACAGATGAGCAGAGCAGAGCAATTTCACTTTCCAGAATGGCAGGGAAACTATCATGTACCTGAAGTTTGTACTGCCTTGATGATATCACCATTTATTCATGTAATGGACAATCATTTTTATAGACTTCTCCATACAGTTAAATGGTATGGCGGGTCAAGTAGGAGAATATGAGCCTTTTCCCTTCTCAAATAAACCCTAATTAATCATAATGTCCTTCCTGCTTCCTCTTTCCTCTCTCTTCTGCAGATGTACCTGTCATTTCACTCTGTCTCTCCATCTGGTTACCGACATACTCTCATTCTTCTCACTCAGTTTTGTTTTCATTCCATCTTCAAGAGCTCTGAGAGAAAATCTGTTATTTAAATGGAGAAACCATTTATTTGAACAGGCACTTCTGTCTAATGAGCATGCGTACTAACTAAAATGGACCCACATAAGTAACCCATTTGGAACAGCAACTTCAAAATGTGCATCGAACAAATAGCACACAGGAGACTCTGCTCTCAGCTGATTTCAAGTGTTTTGCATTAGCTTGTTGCTTAGTTAACTTTGTGAAGCTCCTTACAGTAGAAATGTGAAGGTTCACAGCACATAATATAGAATAAAACACTCCTTTCTAATTCCAATGAACTGTTTTATTAGTACTCTACTTTAAATTGTATTTATCTAAAATAATAATACATTGCTGTTCTAAGGTTTGGAGTTTTTTAATTTATTATTATTATTATTGTTTTAATACTTTCATTTAGCAAGGATGTGTTGAACTGAAAAACGTATTACCAATTTTTATTTATTTTTTTCTTTAAAAAATTGTGTTTGTTTGAACATAAACATAAAGCAGCGTAACCCTAATGGTAATAAAAAATGTTTCTTGAGCACCAAATTAGCATATTAAAATGATTTCTGAAATTTCAGCTTTGACTCCACAGGAATATGTATAATTTTAATATTTATATATTAAAATAGCACATTTTTAAATTATAGCATTATTTTATTCATAAAAGTTATCTTAGTAATATTTTACAATATTGCTGTTTTTACTGTATTTTTAATCAAATAAATTCCGCTTTGGTGAGTATAAGAGCCTTCAGAAAAAAAGAAATGAGAAAAAAAATTGTAAAATAGTCTTTTAAACGGTATTGTATATACAAAACATCAACATTTCTTGCACTTAATATGCTATCTTGAAAAAGATTATTTCAATGAACTTTGGGATTGCACTTTGCATTTTGAAATTGTCATAAAGGGGCAGTTAACCCATTATGTACTCATCTAAACTGTTCTTGTTTTCCTAAACACACACAACAGCATATGGGTCTGAAACAACACAAGTAAATAATGACATAATTGTATAAAAAAAAAAAAAAAAAATATATATATATATATATATATATATATATATGAAGTAAACAAATTGCTGACATAAGCAGTGCACTAGGTTTTAGAGCAGAGCCTGTTCTCTCTTTCGTTTTCTGTCTAGTATATTCTGATCTCATTTAGATAGTCGTAAGCAAACCTTTGCACTTCCTCCACAAAGACACTGCATGTCACTGCACTGCACTGCAGATAAGTCTGTTCCCTCTCCTCGCCATCCTCACCTTTCTTCTCATGACGGCGGTGAAATCCGCAGCTCGCCTCGCCACCAGCCGCCTAGCTTGAGTAGTCTTAATTGTGGAAACGATAAGGACGAAGTAATTGGAGAACTGTGCGACTGTGAAATGGATTCGAGTTCCATCTCACGCTAATGAAGCTATTTAGTAAGTTGAGAGCATTAAACATTCTTGCTGGATTTTTGCTGTAGCTTTCCTGTCGTTTTTTGCAAACTTGAAATCTGTTTTTCTTTGCAACCCAGTGGATACTGAGTAAATATTTCAATTTAGTGTGTTCAAATAATCATTTTTTTGGAGCGTAATTAGATTTGGAATGAATTTGTGCATTGCTAAACGGGGATTAGATCTAAACAAGAGCTGCGCTTCTTGACCTAAAATGTGTCTGCGCTATAAAACACGGCAGTTGAGCTGCTAATGAAACTCTCAGAGGCTAAATATTCGGTGCTTTATAGTCTTCTGTGTACTTTATCAAATTGATGGTGTATAATTGCCAGAGTCGGATGTATTTTAAAAAGTGTGTTTTATGGCAAATGAATCAACATATCATCGTTCTTCTGAGTGGGTCTTTAGTTCAGTGTGATGCCTTTTGTTTTCGTAAAATAGGCCATTTGGTGTCTATGCAGTAATGGCTTGATGGCAGTGGTAAAGTGGTATTTCAGAGGAAGGCCAGTTCAGATCCATTGAATCTGTTCATATAATAACTTTTATGCACATGGCTCTCATAGTGTATTGAATATGTACCTTTGCATAGAAATACAGTCTTTAGCTATATTATGTGTTGAGGCTGTAATGGCGAGGGACACTTGTGTATGTAAATAGGCAGATGACCTTTTAACATCAACATTTTAGTTTAAATGTTATAGAAATGTATGAGGTAAAGTGTGTATAATATGAACTGAGATACTACTCACCATTTAAACTCCCTATGATAGGGTCATATCAAACATTTTATTTGAACAGATATTTAGTTTGACCATTTTCCTTTCTCTCTGATCCTAAACATTTAGTATCTGTCTGAGTTTCAGCATGACAGGGTGGGCCGTGTTTCTGATCACTGAAGTGTAAACTCAGATGACCATGTCATAATTTATTCATGTAAAGTTGCAGAAGTTCAGAACATTTGTTTTATTTTATTATTTTTTTCTTCCACTGCTTAAATAAATTCTCTTTTTGGACTGTAAAGCAAGTTCTGAAAGTACATCTCAGTAATCAGAGCATCTTGCATGAATATTTAAAAAATATAAATATTCAGTTAGCATGAGATCATAAAAATGAAATATATTGTAATCATACAAAAATTAGGAATTTTTTTAAAGTAGTTTTAAATTAAGTATATCATGTTACCCAGTAGGAAACTGCTGTCACAGCTTGACATTTTGTCAGCATTCCCAGATCCATGTACATCTGAATCTTGTCACACTTAGAGAGTCTTACGAACTTTTGATAAAGAATTAACATGCATTTTTAGTAGGCTGTGTGGCTTGCAGTCAGCCCGAACAAGTGTGCATATACAAATGCTGCTGTGGAAATCCAATTACAGCGTTTTACAACCACCGTGCTAGTAATACACACACACAATCACATTCATGCGGGGGCTGATAGATTAATGAAAATGGCAGTCTTTGTAGGGACTAAATAAGAAAAAAGCCATGCAAATGTGATTTTGTATGTTGTTGCATTACAAAACCACAATCCATAACGTCACCACTACTATAGCTAGTTTCAGATCTCTTCCAGGCCAACTTTTCTGATCGAAGAGTAGCAATTACTGAGTAAGATATATAGTCAACATGTTAGTTATGTTCAGAAGTTCTGATTTTTATTTTACAAATTAGTGCTGTCAAATGATTAATCGCGATTAACTGCATCCAAAATGAAAGTTTTTTGCATAATATGTGTGTGTGTACTGTGTATGTTTATTATGTATTGTTACGAGCCAGATTGTATATATATAAATATATATTTTAAAATATGTCACGGTTATATATTTAATATATTTATATATGATATATAATACATTAATATAACTATATAAATGTCAATACATGTAAAAAATATATGCTGTATGTGTGTGTATTTATATATACATATTAAATACAAACAACACACACATATATTATGTATTATATATTATTAAACGAAAACTTTCCTTTTGAGTGGGATTAATCATGATTTAATCATTTGACAGCACTAAAATTAACACATAATACAGCTTGTATCTCAGATACTCTGCTAAAAAAAACAACAACAACAACATCTGTTTGGTTTTGATTATCACACCTACTGTATCACACTTTTCACACAATTCTTATCAACCTGAAACTTTTGTATTGTAGTGTACCTAAACAATATCTCGTCCATCCTGAGGTTTGTTCCCATCCTGGCAAAGTAAGAAGAGTTAGTCAAGCTTTCATGTCTGCGTTTGCATCCATACAGTACATAAAGAGTATTTCTGGCCTTATTTAAGAAAGCTCTCCAAGCTCAATCAGCAACTACACTGGAGATGTATTCTGCATGCCATATGGTAGGAATCGCTGTGAATGTCTATATTCATTACTGTGAGGATCACTATAAGAAATAGGAAAGTAGCGCTGCTCTGTGATCACCATCACTCTGAAGTTAAGAGACCACACATCCCCACATGTTCTCCCTGGTTAGAGCTCTGTTTACTCACAATGTAACTCTTACTGGCCTCCAGACAGCTGTGTAGTACAATGAGGTGTTACAGTTAAAGAAATCATCATCCAGATGCTAATAGTCATCAGAAAATGCATATTTCACTAACACGTTCCCGTATCTCTGTTTGTTTGTCAGTGACGAAGACGGTGTGTGCTGAGCAGTGTGATGGCCGATGTTTCGGGCCGTACGTCAGCGACTGCTGTCATCGCGAGTGTGCTGGAGGCTGTTCAGGACCGAAGGACACGGACTGCTTCGTATGTTTTTAGTATTCCTGTAACACACTCACACACTCAATCATATCAGAGACTGCAGTGTCTAGTCGATTTGCTCTGACGCTAGTTGATGCTTTTGTGCTGTGTCGACTAGTCACAGATCACATGACTTCAGTTTGCTCTCTATGGTGACAGCAGGACGAAAAATGTTCATTACTTTGTCCACAAACTGTGTTGTTGTGTATTTGCCTGTTAAGTCAAATATAAAGTGGGCTTTCAAAGTCTGAGTCCACTAGCAAGTTTGCATGTTTCTATATTACAGTTGAATAGTTTTTTTCATTACAGTTTATTTGATCTGCATCATAATTTGAGTGAAACTTTAAATATTTAAAGAAGAAAAGAGAAGTATTTCTAAAGAATTTATTGATCATAGTTAATGTTAACATTTACTAATACATTATTAAAATAAAAGAACGTACAGGTATTTGTTCTTAACATGAACTAACAATGAACACCTGTATTTTTTATTAACTTAGCTAACAAAGATTTATAAACACTGACAAATGTATTGTTCACTTGAAGTTAATGCATTTACTAATGTTAAATAATAACGCTTTTTTGAAGTGTTACCGAGTTAAATCGAAAAATTAACATATATTTTAGAATGTAAAGACTTTTAATAGAATTTTTTTATTACATTACATGATCAGCGTCACAATTTAAGTGAAAAGTAAACTGAAAAATGAATGAATTTCCACATTTTTTGTTTTGTTTTATTACAAAATTTAAAAAAATTATGAAAAGTTAAACTGAAAAAAATTAACAGGAGTTTCAGAATGTTAGGATTTTTATTTTATTTTTAATTTATTTTGTTTTGTTAAATTGCATGATCAGCATCACAATTAAATTAAAAAGTTGAACTGAAAAAAATCTGTATACTTTTTATTAAATAAATATTATAATCAGAATCACAATCAGATCTAAGGTGTTTCTGGAGCTTCAAAGGAAGCAAGAAAATTTAAGTGAGGATTCTTTGTACCCCACTGTATGTAAAATTATGCAAATGTGAAAGTGCAGTGAAACTGGAGTCGTCATGCTAATAAACATCAAACCAACGACTAGTCAACATCATGTCTGGGCTGCTAGTTAAGTAGTGCAATATTTTACATCCAGCGTCAACCCTCTTACAAATGTCTCTGTATGTAATAACAAATTTCCCCAAACGCACACACACACACAGTCTGTCAGTCATCTGCGGCTTTATCAGCCTTTCCATAAAACTGCAATTGTAGAAATGTTTCAGTAACAGCGGCAGCCCCATTCCAGCTCCCTAACCTTATCTTTGAGTTTTTGTTCAGCTGTGATATTCACTTCTCCAAAAGAGATCCATGTTGCCTACAGATGACTCGCTTTTGACCAGAAATCTCCCTATAGGAAATGTTCTATGCACCGGAGATACCATTAAAATCTCATTTCCTCCCACAATGCCTTGCTGTGAATGAGAGTGGGGGCCACACCTCTGTAGCTGTTTTGTTACGTGCTGCCTGGGCAGATCCCGACCGTCTCGGACTGCTCCTCGCTCCTCCGACCCTCGGAGGAAGCGATTTATCGCACCTCTCTGGTTTTTTAATTAGTTATCCTCAGCTGTAATCACTGATATTGTACTTCTCAATTGTTCCCGTTTAATTGAAAATGCATTTTCTCGGCATACACTGGGATTTGGATCAATGCCTTAATTTTTTTTATTTTTTTTTTTACATCTCAGCAGTTCTAAGGCAGACAACAGTTTTCACGTGTTTCTGAAGTCAGATTTATAAAGCAAAGAGCTTTTTCATTTCTGTAAGCCTGTCTGAATCATTATTTATTAGTTGCACTGTTTATTTATATTGCTTACATGCATTATTGGTGTTGGTCGAAGCTGATTAGTGGAGCAATTTTGCATTCTTCCACATTCTATATTGTATAATGTCCTAAAATAAGACTGTACGAGGACCAACACAAGTTTTTGTCAGCTGTTTTTTTATTAAACAAATGTGTATTTCTGTCAATAACTTTGTTTCTTTGTGTCCAGGCCTGCACTAATTTCAACGACAGCGGTGCGTGTGTGACGCAATGCCCTCAGCCCTTTGTCTACAACCCCACCACATTCCAGCTGGAGCACAACCCACGGGCCAAATACACATATGGAGCATTCTGCGTCAAAAAGTGCCCACGTAAGACAGACACAGAAAACCAATACAAATATGTGTATGCTTACACGCGCGCTTCTAGCTGGATCTTTCACTCACATGAATGGATATCAGGTGCCATGTTGAGGCGCGTTCACATTCGGGAATGTAAGCATGTTTTAGATTGAATGCAAATGAGGCAGATCGGCTGCACCTGAGTCCTGGAGCTCCTCTGAGCCCCTGGTGTGGTGAGGGCCGCATGTAGAGCCCCAGGAGTAGGCCTGTCTGCTAAATCTCACTCAGCTTCTTGACCTCTGGTTTCCCCATTGACTTGAGGGAGGGAGGCGGGCGGGAAGGAAGGAAGGAAGGAAGGAATAAAGGAAGGAATCAAGGAAAAAAGAAAGAAAGAAAGAAATAGTATGTGAATGCCTTGGGTCTTCAACAGAAGATATGTGGCAGTACTGCATGGGGAACAACAATTATTGTTTGATCCCAAGCTAATTAATGTGAATTTTTTTTAAATGTTCCATTGCATTAATTTAATAAGTTACTCTAACCTAATCAAATCCTAGTAGAGAGATGAGATGATGCATTATATTTTTATTTATTTACTACTACAAATCACTCATGTGCTTTACAAAACTGTGACTGAAAAAGGCATTTAATTTAACATAGAAATCAGAAATTGAAAATCATATATCATACAGTAATGGCTGCTGAAAATTAAGCCTTGTGATCACAGGAATTCATTTTATTATAATATAATATAATTAGTGCTGTCAGGCGAATAATCGCATTTAAAATAATATGCGTACTGTGCATATTTATTATGTATATAGTAAATACAAACACATTCAGTATATATTTTGAAAATATTTACATGCATGTTTATATTTATATTTATATAATTAATATTATGTATAAATATATAAACAACATATTTTTCTTAAATATATGCATGCATGTTTTATTTATATATACATAATAAATATACACAGTGCACATACATATATTATGTAAACAAAAACGTTTATTTTAAATGTGATAAATCGCGATTAAATATAATATAATATTCCACAGTATTATTTTTATTACTGTATTTTGATCACATAAACTAAGCTTTGGTGAGCTTTAGCGACTTCTTTCAAAAATATTACTAAATATTACTGATCCCAAACAATTTTATGAAATTCAAACGTGTTGTAAAATATTATTTTAATCAGAAACCTGACAAATTATCAGCTTGATTGTGTTGAGTATGTTTTCTAAACTATTAAATTGTCTTTGAACAGAATTCTCACAGATTAGAATTCAGAATTCACAGAATTCACATAGATTACCTGGTAATATTACGGAACTCTATAAATGTCATGAATGGCAAGAAAAGTTCTGGAAAATGATTCACTGGCCAGACCTCAACAGAGCATAAGGGTTAACTTCAAACACAGTTAAATACTGTTTTGTCCGTTCCACATTATAATGTAATAAGTCAAATTAAAAAGTGAAATGCAAGTACGTCTTTAATGTGTAATTTAATGGCTTTAAAATATCAAGTCAAAAGATTGTAAATATTTTCATGCATGCAATTCAACACCATATAAAACAAAGGGGTTCTGTTTCTTCTCCATCCAATGTGAATAGACCTGATATAGGGTAATTATGGAGATAAGAATCTTGCGTCTTTTTCATTGAAATGACAAAGGTTTCTGAACTGACCTGGTTTCTTTGAAAAGAAGAGAACGGGGAAAGGGAAAGTAACAGTGGAAGAATGAAAGAGAGCTGTGATAACAGTGATGATAGGTGAGCACGAGTGCCATTATTCCCCCGTGCTGCTGCAGAATGAAGGGTTTGCACACTGACAGACGCCCACTCCAGTGCTCAGTTCACGATGAATGTTATTGCGCAGTACTCAGAGACCCTCCCCAAAATCCAACCCGCCCTCCACAAGCCACACACAAGGCCACTTTATTCAGTGGGACGACAGTGAAATGCTCCGTTTGGCTTTGCTTCTCTTAGCTGTCGAGTGAGGGTTGTATGTTTTACCCAGGGTTATTTGTTCTTCTGGTGTCACATGTTAAATCTAGTTCTTTACTGTAAGAGTCTGAGATTCACGTTACATGGAAGAGGTAAAGAGAGATGTTTTCACTTGAGAGCTCCATCTTCCTTTATCTGTCCCTCCATGATCCCTCCCCTCTCTCCTCTCTGGTGATGGATGCCAGGCTGCACAGTCTCTGCCGGAAATGGGCTGTTTCCATTACGCACACACGCCACAGTCACGGTACCCACTGCGTCGGCGCGGATGTGTTAATGGTTTTTGTCTGAGAATGGATGTTTCTTCTCTACCATTACAAAATGTCAATGGCCTTTTTCACAGAGATTGCTTAGAGTTTGTTCAGGGACATGCCGCCGTCTGACCGTTTGTTCTGCCTCTGTGTGTGGTGTGACAGATAACTTTGTGGTGGACCACAGCTCCTGTGTCAAAGCCTGTCCGAGCAACAAGATGGAGGTGGAGGAGAACAGAATCAAGATGTGCATCCCCTGCACTGATATCTGCCCAAAAGGTGATTATACACACCATCAAACTCACTACAATTTTCACCAGAGTTCACTGGAATGTCATGTTAGGGTTGCCACAGTGAAATTTCACAAATTGTGATACCAAAACTACAGTTTAACTTCTATTGAACACATTCCTGTTTGTAACATTATGATTTATATCCAATAACATATTTATTAATATATTTTGTTAGTTATTTTATTATATTAATTGTTTATTATTTTGTTTTGTGCTTTTGTAATTTAATTAAAAATAATTTTTAATAATTGTAATTCTTCAGCTTAAACATACTTTATTTCAGTTTCCAAATTTCTTCTTTAATTTTTGCAAAATAATAAGTGTTAGTTAATAACAAAACCAATATTAATTAAATCTAATTACTTTTAGTTAATGATAACAACACACCGATTTATAAATATATTATTTAATTTAAATGTAATTAAATTATACAATTATCTATATTGTTCCATATAATTTATGAAACAATCATTTAAACAATGGAAAAAAGAATGCAATAATTAAATATCATAATAATTAAAATTATATATTTTATAATGTTATATATTTACAAAATATTCATATACATTTTAATTACATTATTGTTTAGACCATAATTATACCATATATAAAGTAGTAGAAACAGTCAAAACCTTGCTTACTAATATCTTGGCTTTTTTTTTCTCAAAATAATATTATCTGAAATGTTTTCCCTGGAAATCATATATATATATAACGTTATATATAACATTTTCATTATTACTATATTTACTATTAAAATATGTTTTCATACTACAGTATATTATGTACTGTATGTTTAATAAAGAGTTAATAAAACTTTTGCACAAATTACATGAGTTTCTGATTCTGCCTTGCAAATAAGTGTCCCTTTACGGTTGTGACCCTTGCTACATGCTCTAATGCAAATATAAATAATTGCAATTAATCATAATTAATAGTAATTATTTATATACATATCTATATTTCCCTTATTGAGCATTTAAATTTGTTACATGTATTTACTTTTTTTCTTCTCAAGCCTAAGAAAAGAATCAGTTGTAACATACAAATACATGACATTAGCTACATGATACTACAAATGCTATAGAGAGATGTTGTTTGTTTGTTTGATTACTTATTTATTAATAAGCATAAACTTGTAGTGAAGTTCACTGTTTACTGTAGTTATTGTTACTACACCAACTTTTTTATCATTAGCTGATCAAGTTCTGTTGTTACCAGTTGAGTTCAGTGGAACTTGCTACCATAGTTAGCCAACAGTGCTTTTGGCAAACATACCCCTAGATGGTTGATTAGCTGGAACACGTGCTGAGATCTGAGGTTAACATTACACCAACAACAAATCATTTACCACATTACTAACCTTAACATAGTATAGCCTGATTTTCTGATTTCTGACTCGGTCGTTTTGCTCAATGTGATGAACACAAAGTTACCACCAGCCTTGGAGAAAAAAATAACTATTAAATCACATTTTTTCAATAGCACAAGTCACTCAGCTGTTATCAGGGTAGTACAGCCTTTCCAATAAACAAGCTACTTTGTCCAGAAAGCCGCGCTGTATTGTGACAAAACAAAGCGTCACAGTGAATGTATTGTGCACAGTGAGCCGAGGCAATAAATGCCTTTCTAGAATGTCATCTCTCTCTCTCATTTAACATAGAGTAGTCTGATTAATTACTAAATTTTGCTCTGATTAAATAAAAAACTAAAAAATCGTGTTGTTAAACATTTGAAAATATCTTGCTCTGTTGAATAACTTCTGTGTTAGTAGCTTGTTACTGGTTTGCACATACTACAGTAATAATCAGATTCATAAATTCTATATTTTTTCTTAAAATTATCATCAAACATGATCTGAAATCTCTATTTTGGTTTACATTGCAGCGTGTGATGGGATCGGCACTGCTAGCCTTCAGACGGCTCAAACCGTGGACTCCAGCAACATCGACAGATTCATCAACTGCACCAAAATCAACGGAAACCTGGTGTTTCTCATCACAGGCATTAAAGGGTAAGAGAGGCTTCTTCACACCCTCCGTCGACTCGCTTCACAGCCATTACACTCTTCTTTACAGCTGAATATTGGATATTGGATTGTCGGACGCCATTTGACCTGATGCTGCTTCTTTTTATCATATAACATCAGCTTTAATGATGCAGGAGGGGATTCATGTAGAAGAAAAGCACTAGAGAAAGCCTTCACATCATGGCTGCGTAAAAAAAAAAAGAAAAAAAAAACTACTCTGGCCGATTTAATAGCACGCATTAAAAGTGCCGTTAACACACATTGCGAGTTTAGACAGTAAAGCAAGACCTACAAGACCTACTGACTCTCCAGATGGCCACAGTTAATGTGATTTTATATGAGAAATGTGCTGCCCCCCTCTTTATATAAGTGCTGTAAAATATTTGATTGTCAGATTGTCAAGAAGTCATTTGACCTCTTGTTGGCCCCGCTCCCTCCTGTGGCCTCTTTCTGATCCCGCTGAGCCTGATTGGCCGACCCTCTAACCCCATATAGCTGACTCTGCTCTTAAAGAGCAATCCAGGGCCGGCAGCCGCAGCATGCTGGGAAAAGCCATGTGCACACATACGCAGGCATACAGATGACATCATCTCCAACACAAACTGATATGGAGTGCACATACTTTTTACACGTATTCCCCACGCGCACACTCTCACACACTGCGTCAGCAGGTGTTCTGCACGCGTCCTCCCCAAAGATCTCCAGCTCAATGGTGCTATTAAAACCTGCTGTACTGTGCAACAGAGCAGCATGAGGCATAGAGACTTGAAAAAGATGGAGAAAATTTAACATACTGGGATGGATGGGGTCAGCAGGCACTGGTCAGAGTGCATTTGTGTTGATAGTCTTCTGCTTGACTAGAGATTGTTACACAAGCAGATTCATCTTTCAGCAAAATGGCAGATTTTCTTGACTGTAAACATGGTGCTCTTGGTGTATACAGTATAATGTGCATTTGCATCAATCTCAATGTGTGTTACAGGGACGTATATCACAACATAGAGCCCCTCGATCCAGAAAAACTCAACGTGTTCCGCACCGTTAGAGAGATCACCGGTAAGTCAAGTTCATTTTATTTGGACTGGGTTTTTGTTCATGCATAATAACAATAGTAATAGGATGATGCGTATTGTTTCAAAGCATCTTTGAAAAACAAACAGTGGCTTACAGACCTTTTACAAAATAAGCAGGTTAAAATTGCAATGAAGAAACCTTGAGATAACCCAGTACTAAGAAAGGGAATCTGTTTTCCTTTGGCAGGCACACACTGGATTTAACATAGATGCTGTATGGCAATATTGACTAGCTCTGTCATATTTGTAGTATGTGATTAGTCAATTTATTCATTTAATCTGGAAGTGATATGAACCTATTTCTAACTCATGCTGCCTAAAAAGTTTTTGGTCAAATAAATTCTTACTTTTATTCAATAAGAACACAATAAACATTAAAATAAATAAAAGAGAAAGCAGACATTAATGGATACAAAAAAAATGAATTTAAAAGAAATGCTGTTCTTTAGAACTTTTTATTTATCAAAAAAATTTAATTAAATTAAACAACGCAACTGATGATGATAATAGTAATACATATTTCTTCTTCAGCACCAAAGCAGCATATTAGAATGATTTCTAAAGGATCATGTGACACTGAAAACTTGAAAAATTCAGCTTTGTAACCATATGTATAAAATTAAAATACATTAAAATGGAAAACAGTTATTTTAATAATTTGTATTAATTCTTCATAAAGTTTTTTACTGTATTATTTATCAATAAATGCTGCTTTGGAAGACATAATAGACTTCTTTCAGAAACATTTAAATAAATATTGCCAATCCCAAATGGTAGTCTAAATAGAAGTTTGTTAAGATTAAAATGAAAATATTTTACCCAAATATACATGTACGTTTATGCTTATTATCATGCTTATCATCATGTTGCTAGCTTAACAACATGCTAACACAAACTGAACATTTTCAGTTGAGCACATTTCAACTTTTCGTGAAGAGCACTGACTGTATTCCGTATCCTTTGGTAATAAGGTTCCCGATCAGTTCGGGTGCTGCCTTAGATTGTAACAGAGAGTAAACAGCAGGGCAGCTTCTTACATTTTAGAGTCATTAATATACTTTCATAAAGAAGGACCTGTGAAAAATAGCTTATTCACATGCCCAGATTTACGTAATCCACCTTATCTTACCTTTCTTATTGAAAAATACATCAAAAACACATGGAACAAAGCACAGAGGAAGATCAACAGTAGTGTGTTTGTGTGTTTGTAGATTTGTGTGTGTGTGTGTGATGTGTGTAAAGGGGTTTGTGTTTGTACGAGTGTCCATTTCTCAGCGGGGAGGCCCTATATATGATGAATACATGATAAGGGAGATTTCCTCAACTGAGGAGAGCTTCCCATAGGAGAGCAGGACTCTTGGCTCACAAGAAACATGAAAGCAGTTGAAAACACTTCTTTCTTTCTCTCTCTTTCACTCTTTACCTCTCTCGCTCTCTCTTGCCGCTCTCTCAGTGAAGAGGGCTCTCCAAGTCAGTGAGGCATGCATGTCAGGCTGTCACATCTATATGCAGGTGGCCACAGTCTCTGACAGAACAACGTCTTCACTGGCAAGGTGTTATTTCTGCTCTGTGACCCCAGCTTGAAGACTTTGACAGATTCTAAGGCGCCTGCTATATGTATTTCCTTACAGTGGATTTTTAAATTGAATGTGTTTACTCAGTTTGACTGAAATCAGTGTACGTTTTTGTCAAACGCTTGAAAAAGGTCATATAGCTGTCAGGAGTTGCAGCTGCAACGAAAGACCCTTCAGATGGCTGTAAAATGCTTAACCCCTGTTCCTTAGCACCGACCATGTTATTTAATTTTTGTTTGACTCCCAGTAAACCCCAAACAACCCTGACTGACATTAAATGAACATTCATAGCCTCAGTCGGATGCTTCCCCACCAGTATTTGAAGATTTGGGGAAATGCCTGTGGCTTCAGCTCGAGCCCTGTGTGAATCGTCTCTCTGGAGAGATGGACTGAAGAGGCTGACCTGATTTACCCTCTGGTCTTAAGCCTTGAGGGAGGGGTTAGCACTGGGAGATACAGCAACGAAAAGTATATCTCAGGATTTTTAGTGATGATATTTGATATATTTCTCCAACTTTATAATTTAATGTTTGTGCTCTAAAAGTAGTTGAAAGGGTTTGTTTCTTTTCAATATGTTTTTTTTTAGCTAACCAACCAGTGTTGCAAAGTAGATTCAGAACACGACATACTTGTTTATGTTATGTTTAAAAAATAAAATGTAAATATATTTATATGATAAAATATTATACCACAGCATGGGGTTGACTAGATTTTTAGTAACACTTTATTTTAAGGTGTCATAATACAGTTTAATTACCTAATTAGGTACTTAGTAGTAGCCATTGTACTTACACGAAATAAAATGTACTTATCATGTGACTAAGTTATGGAACAGCCTGTAATTACAGTTTGTTATTATGTAGATTCAACAGGCAGCTACTGTTACACATATGTCTATTACACAGCTACTTATGCTTAAGTGCAATCTTGCACTTTATTTTAAGTAGCTTATGACTGTGTAATATTCTGTAATTTTAATGTAATTAGGAAGGTATTACTAATAAGTTCAATCAAACTAAGGTGCAGCTAGATAATGTGTACAGTATAGATACACATAAAGTACACTTGTGTACAATCTTGATACACATTATTTTAAGTAGCTTATGCCTGTGTAATATTCTGTAATTCTATGTAACAGTAACAGCCTATTACATCTACATAATTACAAACTGTAAGTACTAACTCTTACGTAACTTAGTACATTTTGTTTTATGTAAGCACAACAGCTAAGTTACTAGGTTATTACTGAGTATTATACCTTAAAATAAAGTGTTACAGTTTTTTTTCTTAATGTTCTTGACGAGCCTGCATTTATTTGATTAAAAATACAGTAAAGCAGTAATATTGTGAATAATATTATAATTTAAAACACTAATATATTTTAAAATAGTAAAATAAATGAAGTCATTTATTCCTGTGATAGCAAAGCTAAATGTTCAGCAGCCATTACTCCAGTCCCATGATCCTTTAGAAGTCAATCTAATATGATAATTTGTTGCTTAAGATACATTTAGTAATATTATTATTATAGAAAACAGTTATTCTGCTTTACTATTGATTAATAGAAGGCGTAGCATTTTATTTTATTTTTTTTAATTAAAGTCTTGTAATTTTACACATGCTTACGATCTCATTTGATAAATCCATCCTTGCTGAATAAAGCATGAACATTTCCACAAATCTTTGAGACACAGTAATATTATCAAAAGTATTTTGCCCAGATACAGGGTCATGTTGTCGCATGTCTATAAACCCTCTGGTGTCAGCAGCTGTATTTTGCGTTACACAAACTCATTTGCAGCAGTTCCCTTTGTGTTTTCTAGTGTGCAATTCATTTGAGGGACAGCATTACTCTCCTGATGTTAGTCTGGAACCGACAGGTGTTCGCTGGGACCTCGTTAGCACCATTAGCATGATGAAGTTTCACCTCCATGTGTAAATAAACAGATTACAACACAGACAGGCAAGCAGCCCACTCTCAAGGCACTGCACACACACTCCTTCAGACTTCCCATTGCACAGTTTTGTCATTAAGGCAATTAGTGTCAGCAGACACCAAGCTAACGACACCTCACTGAGGCACTTCCTCTAATCTGCTTCCACAACCTTAGACAAAATGACACAGGCAGCAGTAAGTGCAAAATCTCAAGCGTTTAACCTCATTTCAGACCTTGAATCTTAAAAGATCAGTTTCTGTCACTGAACATGAAAGAATCGTAGTCACGTTTTTGTAGGTTTTGCATTAATAATAAACAGTCTGGCTATCAACAATGTGAAAAGAATATGTCGAATTTAGATGAATTATAAATAATCAATGCTGTTCCTCTCTCCTTTAGAAAACCATAACTGGAGGCGAATGTCTTAATCAAAAGGCTACATTAATATTTACTGTAGTGTCTTCCGGTAGACATGCTAATGAACATGGAATCCAAGCTTAATTTTAATGAAGCAGGCTAGGAATGCTTGCACTGCAACTGCATGTTGTGGCCTAGAGATATGACCATAACATTTGAACAGGAGTAATATTTATATTAGCCTCCTAACATGATACCACTTTTGCACAAACATGTCCCCTGAAAGTAATGAATTAGTTGAAAGGTAATCATATATCTGTGATTACTGTAAATATGCACCATCCAAGCTTTGCATAGTTAAAGTAATTGGAGTAATTTATGTTATCCTTGTCCTTGAATAAGAAAGTCCTCTTTTTCTTTCTTAGAGCCTGTTTGTCTTTTCTTGGTGTATGCACAGGATTGTATTCCCTTCAATAAATTATTCATTTTTTTAATGCATTATTAAAATGTCTTCATGATCTATAGCTATCAGCTCTTCAATCTGCATTAAATAAACGGAGGTAGATGCAGGATATGAGAATAAAATATAGTAAGGCTCTGTATGGTGGTCGTATTTCTCAGATAGGACATTAATGTCACTATGTGCAGTCAGCACTACTCATCCACACTCATTAATGACTTAATACGCCTTTAATAAGGGATTTTTTTTTTATTATCATTATGCCACAATGAAAGTAATAAATTTCTCTTAATAATAACTGTAGGTGGAATCACTTGTGCCTATATGTTGACTGATGATTTGCTCATCTTGTGTTTTCCAGGCTTTCTAAACATTCAGTCCTGGCCAGAAAACATGACTGATCTGAGTGTCTTCTCCAATCTGGCAACCATTGGAGGCAGGTCTCTCTACAGGTAAGATCCTAGGCTCACTGTATGATGCCAGCTCCAGAACTAATCCCCCATTCTTCTCCTACAGCTTTTAAGTATTCCTGGGAAACTCATTCTGGCATCCATTATGACCTGTCATGCATTCAGTTCAGAAACATAGCACATAAGTAACCTAAACAAAACAAAATATATATATATATATTTTGAACAATAAACCCAAATATCTACATCTGACTTCAAAGTAATAATAATTATTAATTTCTATGACTTATTTACACCTGGTATGAAAAGTAAATGTTTGTAAACATGATTATTAGTTGAAATACAGCATGTAAAATTAAAATAACTTTTAAAAAATCCATTTTAAATTAATAAATACTGTTTTCTGCTCACTGAAATCTATATATTATGCATCAGTGTTTTGCTGTATTTACTTATTTGCATCATTCTTTTAGCAAATTGGGCTAAAACAGCACAGACAGCAAATAAACAACCTAATTCATTCTTAGTGAATCCCCTCTTTTGTGTTTTCTAAAGAGGCCAAGGCTTTATTGCCAAGAGTTCAAAGAGTACGAATGAAAAGCTGTATTCACACAGTGCAACACCCATTTGCTTTGAGTTAAAGAGTCAGGAGAGACAGAAGAGAGCGGGAGCGCAGATCCGCCAGCCTGTTTTAACATTAGTGGGGTCATTTGTTGAAAGCTGTACCACTGTACCAATTACATTCTGTCACATGATGTGCTCTGTGTCTGATGTGTCTGGCACAAAACACAGAGAGAGAAAAACAGAAGAGAAGTCTCTGAGAGGCAGATCAACGAGATGAGAGCGATGTCAGTGTCTAAGTGCACCTGCATGTTCTGCCGCTGCTCTCTGACTCTCTGCTGACGGCCGTCTCAAAGCCTCTTTGATGTGCTCTTCAGCACGCCTGGCTGTGATTAAAAACACCGTTGTGATTATGCCTCAGCATTAACCGATCTCATCGCGTCTGAAGTGGGAGATCCTCAGCGACGCTAGATGAGGGATGCAAGCTAAACACTTGCTTTCGAAATGCAACAGCATCTCTCATACTGACAAGTCACTCGTGCCTTTTGTTCATGAAGCCATCCTTGTAGCCTTCTTTGTGTCAAATCTCATTGTTTTGTTTCATTTTTATACATTCTAATCCTTTTTTTTTTGATTAGGTCTCAAAGTCTTCAGGCTAAAAAAAATTTGGTCTTTGTTGTATTGTATGTTAAAATTCATTATAAAAACTACCTGGTCTCATGGCATAACCGTACCTTGTTGCACTTTTTAGCGAGACATGAAATACCTACCAATAAGTATATTTCTCTGCAGTTTACAAAAGAAATGAACACTAGAGGCAGTAAAACTCTGACACCTGTCATTCGTTTTCACACAAATTTACAGAGTTTTGATTAATAAATCATAATTTTCGAACAATTACTTGAAGAATATCATGGTGTGACTTCAGAACAATATTAATATGCTGGGAGATTTGAAAACTGATGCTTTTGAACGTTAGCATCACATATATCCAGCTTCATATCTATGGGTTTACATGGATGGTAGGTTTGTTCAGTAGCTCATGTATTATGGAAACATACATGAGAGATGAGGAGCTTCGGTTCAGTGTAATTAGAAATCTAATTATAGAATTTAATTACAGATGTAATTACATATAGATATTTTTAAAAAATATAAGTACAATGTAAAAACATGTTTGTACACAATAAGTGCATTGTACCACATTATTAATTTAATGTAAGTACATAGTAGTTACGTTTTTATAAAATGCAGAAAAAATACAATGCAAAATGTAATACGATTGTATTTATTGTAATAGTTTTGCAACATTTGTTTATGTATTTAGAAAGATTTTCTTCTAGATTTCTTACCCATCTAATCCAATATTGCTTATTCCAAAACATCTACTGTACGTATCTATCTATCTACAGTATCTATCTATCTATCTACTGTATATATATATATATTTATATTTATATTAAATGTTATGTATTTGTGTGTGTAAAATGTTGTGTTTATTCAGTTAAGACATTTCATAATTAAAAGAACCCGTTTAAAATGTTAACAGTAACCTCTTCTGTTTTTTCTCTTGTGTTCAGTGGCATCTCTCTTCTGGTGCTAAAGCAGCAGTGGATTTCCTCACTGAAGCTGCAGTCTCTCAGCGAGATCAGTGCTGGAAACGTGTACGTCACCAACAACAGTCAACTCTGCTACTACAACACCGTCAACTGGACGAGTCTTTTCCGCACCAACACCCAGAAGTCCCTGATCCGCAACAACCGCGACCCCAAGGAATGCAGTGAGTCCATCTCTTTACTACAGCTGGCTTTGGCGTTGAGATAGATTAGTCAAAGTATGGCATAGCAAGATATTTGACTTGAGGTCTGGTCAAGTCATGTCTACTAAGAGGGGATATCTTAAGGATATCTTAAGGCTAGGATTGTTTTCAGGCTCCCAGCTGCTGTTTGTCCTGATTCACCCAAAGCACAGAGAGAGTTCATGACGTCTCACGCAGAGCGCGCTGACTTTGAGGCAGTAAACTCTGTCACTTTGTAAGGTGCTGGTGCAGCTCCCTCATACCTGTCGTTCTGTCTGGGTCAGTGCACCTCACTGAGCCTAGCGGGGGCCATGAGGGCCCCAGGTTCCTCTGCAGATGGAGGGGGTCAGGAGGTGTCAGATGATCAGAGTCTCACTCTGCTGTGAAAGACCAGAGCTGATGCAAGCCCCCTACCAAGTACTCCCTTTTTAACCTTCAAAATCACCCCGAGATCCAGAGCACAAAGTTCTTTGAGTTATTTTTTGAAGACTTGAAGAAGTGTGAAACAATTACTGTTAACCTGAAAAAAATACCCCAAATGATTCAGGCTTATGCGTGGACCGCCAGTCTAGTTACCCATTCTCTGCAATCGTTAAGCCGCTCCATGAACGATTACAGGGAATTAATTGCAGGGAGACCCTGCAACAATTTCTGACATTTCAGTTTTTTTTTTCCAGGAGAAGCTGTAATCACCACAGGGAATTTACTTTGACCTCTGTCTTAAAGAACATTCTCTTTTCTCGCTGCTGAGTGATGTTTATCTAAAAAGCTGTTTTTGCCCTTCTTTTCCATTGCGCAGGATGTTGTGATGCAACAGCAATTATTAATGTCTCGTGGCAACCGTAGCCTTTTGTAGGGCTTAGCGATCCCCCTGGCTCTTACCTATCTCCCTGGAAACCAACCCAGCACTGCTTTTGACGTCAACGCAACCCAAATTGTGTGTTTTCAACCAGGTTAAAACTTTGAAGTTGGCATCTTTTTGATCCATCTGCCACAAACGTACAGCTGAAAGGGCTTCCCACTTCTCTGTGTCACTCCTCATGCTGTTGGATACCTGCTCTAAGCACCAAGTCGGTCCTTGAACTGGTACATGTTGTTCCCTGAGAAATGCTGGGCTTTTTGTATAGTGCTCTCTGAAGTGCTTTTACACGTCATTGCTCATTGATTCATTTATTTTTGCAAATAAATGTAAGCACATAGAAAATAATTCTTCCCAGGTGTGCTTACAGTAAAATAGAACTCTCCATAGGGAATCAGTCCTCAAAAAGTCATTATTTTCTAATTGAAAGCAATTTTTCCTTACATATTATGTTAGCAGCATTACTATTTGAATAAAAAGTTGAATTTAAAAATGTACATGAATGTTAAATCTAAAGAACTAATCAAAACTAAAGTTTTTTTTTGATAAATACTTTAAATTAATTATTTTAAATTAAGTAAAGTTTTTAAAATTTCATAAAATAAATATGCATGCATAGATAGATAGATAGATTTAAAAATAGATATTGATATTTCTAATAATTGATTTGTCCCCATTTTTCATGTCATGTCAGTAGCACTTGAACAGCATGAGCACAAGTTTTTGCTGTATAATCCAGCATGACTTGAGGTGTTCCTAAGAGCATTCTGAGCTTCAATTGAAGCAAGACCATCTGACTTTGTTCACATGCTCTCAAGTTTGCTTAAATTTGACCCTTTGTATGCTCTTTGGTGGTGAAATTCTCATTATTAGTTTGAGAAGTTGAAGAGGACGTTTATGAGAAATGCTGAGGTTGTGTCAGCACTATTTTAAAACACTCTCCCAGCTGCTGCACAATCCAGTGCACCTGGACCATTCTGTCCTCATTTCAAATTTCAAACAGCGGTTCATATACAGCCAGATTCTTACAGGCGTAATAAATCCATAACCGGACAAGTAGCATTTTCCACAGATGGCATGTACATTGTGTTCAATCATGGTTTTGCAAAGGACTCTTTTTCCTCTATCAACTGGATGTTTCCCAGGGGTGCACTGACAGCACCATTCTGATATAAATGTGAAATAGATTGAAATGCAGCTATGGAGAGAAATTAGATTTTCATTGTGACACCTTGTTGGAACAGGTGATGTTCTGGTAGAAAAATAGTAAATTAGAGCAGCATAATTTGTGCAGCATATTTAAATATATTGGTATATAATCTATTTCTATGCATATGTAAATCCAAAAAAATATACCAAATAAATGTAAAATTATTAAAAAAACAAAATAGCATTACAATTTGATTTGTATTTTATTTTAGTATATACAGTATATACATATGTATATATATATATGTACATATATATATAGATAAAAGATGTTAGGAAACAACGAGAAAGTTAGTTATATACTGGCATATATGCTCTTGCATTAATGATCATCATATTTTTTTGCAGTTTTGGATCGTATGGTATGTGACCCTCTGTGCTCTGATGCTGGCTGCTGGGGTCTGGGGCCCGACCAGTGCCTGTCCTGTCGGTTTTTTAGCAGGGGACGTACCTGTGTGGAATCCTGCAACCTGCACGAAGGGTGAGTTGTAAAATGCCACACTCCAACAGTTATTTAATATTAAACACATTGTTTGTGCAGGAGTTTTACTACATGAATCGGCAAATCTCAAGTATCACAGGTGCACCCAAGCTATGTTGTAGAATCATTCGAATACACTTCATGACATTATTTATAAATGTTCGCTAGTAGAAGATGTGTATTCCTAAGAATGAACTATAGCTAGCTGCGTTCTCCAGGGATTTCACCCATGTCTCCATCCTCTAGACAAACAATAACAAAACAGCAGAGCAGCACGTCCCCTGGCTTTGGAGAGCAGGTTGCAATGATGAAACGTAAGCTTGGTTGACAACAACAAATAACACTGTTTGGGTGAGCTAGATGAGCTGGGTACATCTCCTACTTCACATGACGTCTACACCAAATACAGTGGTGTGTGGAGCACCGTGACAGAATGAAGAACTGAGTAAAGCCTCGGTTTTGTTTTCACAAAGGCACAAAGATTTGGAGCAGATAAACAGGCACACACACATATGACTGTTTCCTCAACTATGGGCACTTTTGACCCTGTACAAAATAAACTCTTAAAACTCACTAGTCTACTAGCAGATACATTTATTATAATGTCACAATTTCTTTAGAGGGAAAAAATCCTTTTCACACAATAAGTGGTTTTATAACATAATTATTCATGACATTAATGTATGCTTTTATAATATTAATAAATGTTTAAAGAGCCCCTTTTATGGATGTTTGAAAATGACTTTTTGTGCGGTGTGTATCACAACTGTAAGTGAACGAAAACATCCTGCAAAGTTTTAAATCTGAAAGTGCGCCTTTTATAAAGTTCCAAGCCATTTCAAGGTGATGTCAACATAAAGCATTAGCATACTTCCTGCCCACTTTTTGGTGTTTTCAGGTTGGTCTGAATGAAAATGCTAATTCATTCTTTGCCACTAGGTGGCATTTTTGGAGAATTAAAAGCTCACAAACACTGCTTTAAAGGAAATTTACCAATCCCTGGACGGGTTTGGAAAAATAAATAATAGAACAAATAATTTGGGAGTCATTGAACAAATAAGGTGAAAAAATATATGTATATTATAAAAAAAGTGTTTTTTGCCCTTGAATGTATGCCAACCTGATGTTTGGGACTCCCAAAACCAAAATATGAACCTTTCATTACCCATAATAGGGGCACTTTAAACAATTTAATAGTAATTTTATAGTGGATTTTCATAGCTTATGCTTGACAGGTTCTGTGACAAATATAAAATAATATGATCTACACTTTAAAGGTATAATTCACCTAAAAGTTTTATTTCTGTTATCGTTTATACACATTTATGTCATTCCAAACCTTTATGACTTACTTTCTTCTGTGAATCACTAAAAATGCTTTTCAAAAAAATGTCTTGTCACTTTTTCTTTCATGCACTGAAAGAAAATGTGATCCAGTGTTGTTTTGAACCCAACTGACTTTCATTGTATAGACAAAAACAGTAAAAAATATCATCTTTTTTGAAGAAAAGAAAGTCATGCAGGTTTGGAATAGCATGAGGGTGAATAAATGAATATATTTTAACTTTAAATAGTGAGCTATCCCTTTAAATGTATTTACAAAGTGGGAATGTGCAGTAGAGTAAGTTAATAGAAGCACAAATGCCGTGTATATATACAGTATTTGACTAATCTCAAATGAAAGTAGAGTAGGTGGATTTGTAATGTGCCAAAGCACTCTAGAAAGCATATTTTGGAAGTCTGTTTTCTTGTTGACCTTTCTTGTTTCTTGTGCAGCCAGTAATATATTGACAGTTTATTTATTTATTGTCTTTGTGTTATTTCATGGTACCCATTGTCTTTTATCTCATCATAAATTCCTAAACTGGGTAAAACTAATCATTTTGTTTTCCGAGGCGGTGTAGATTCAGAACGTTGTGTATTTTGGATGATGGCGTGCTGATGATCCTGCCAGGCTGCTTAACTAGCTTAACCAGCAAGGCTTCCATCTTTACCAGAAAATCAGCCAGCACCAAACCAGCTTGAAAATTATATTTGATAGTGATTGTTTGTCTGATTCCTCAAAAAATGGTTTGGCATTGATAAGCTCTTTCTGTTGGTTTAGAGAACTGGAATAAGTAAACACTAAAGGTGTTGATCAGTGCAGTGAGGAAGGTAATTTACAGATTGGTTTTGAGTTCCCTCTTTATTTGTTGTGTGCTTACGTACTGCTCGAAGGGAAAGACGGATACCGGCTTTTGATTGATTTGCCTGAGCGAAGCAGCGATATTTATTTTCTCCTTTGCCCAGAGTTAAAACAAGACAATAAACAAAGGCATCCATTTTCACGTTCTAAAACAACAGCATCTGCACGTTTAAAAAGGAAGCTCGTCCTTTGTGTGTTTTAACTAGGACAAACATGGATGGGTGCCTGTTTTTTTGTTTTTTTTATATATGTATGCTCGTTAAAAGTGAATCAGCACCAGGGATCGTGCACCCTGCGATCGTCCCACATGATTCTTTTGCCTTGCAGACTGGCCAGCTCTAGGCCCAAGCTGCTCACCAGGCCCTATGTGGTCGAGAAGCGGGAGGCGGGTTCGGAGAGGTACGGCACGGCCACAGACGCTTCACTGTCTCGCACTGTCACGTCTGCCTACTCACCCGTCCCACATCCCGTCACCCAGTGCTCCAATATCTGTGTTGTTTATGTGTGTGTGTGTGTGTGTATACAGTATATATATATATATATCTGTTTTTGCAGGATGATCTCAGAGTCTGTGTTTTCTCTGTCTCTCCACTGGCTGTCGACCTCTGCGGTCACACTCGCTGTTCTCACAAGATGATTCACTCTGTATTTGGGAACAAACAACCAAAAAAAAAGAGAAGCGACCTACTGTGGTGTGTTTGAGCTGTATCTGAAAGTTTTTGAAGATGATTATGACAGTTTTTTGGCTAGTGCTAAGCAGTGTTGGGGAAAGTTACTTTTAAAAGTAATGCATTACAATATTGCGTTACTCACTAAAAAAGTAACTAATTACCTTACTTGGAAAGTAATGCATTCGTTACTTTTGCATTACTTTTTAAATATAGGCAGAGCTTGAGTGTTTGTTTTTAATATAAGAAGTTCTATTTATAACAAATGTAAAAAGCACACCAAAAAGTCACAAATAAACCTCAGAAGAAAAAGTAAATTCACATCTGTAAAGTAGAATACAGGAGAAGAAAGTTCAATACTCTTCAGCAATAAAATAAAAAGTCATTTTTGCTTGTAAGTATGGTTGAACTGGATCATTAAAGGTCAGCAGCAAAGATATTGGTTAATAAAATGGGATTAAATACATTTATGTAATTCAATTATTGCAGGTTTGCTTCATATTCTGAGTTTATTTTAATTCATTTTGATGAATACTAAATCTGTTTTTTGAGAGTGAGATGAATTAATGCACA
>JAUMHE010000056.1:15981367-15996604 GCA_032359235.1 Enteromius mattozi | reverse complement strand
TTGATTTTTTAAGAGGTAATATCTAATTTTACATCCTATTAGTTCATTAAAAACCTACTTGGAATCCCCATGATATCGGCCACCCCTTTCCATGCCTCATTTTTTAAATTTATGTCCCTGTATGTGGGCAGGGACATGTCAGATAAAACAGGACAATTGTTAACGGCAAGAATTAATTTCACCTCCATCACTGCTGGAGCTGAAAGGAGAATGATCACATGAGCACTATTGTCTTCTTTCCTATTGGCTGTCACTCCCGAAAGTCGCTCTTCATTTGCATGAAGTTGAGAGCTTCTGAACTTTGTCGCTTCGCTGGACACGGCCACATCCTGTCGCTGACGGCCGCTGTCACTCTTGTCGCCGGAAATCGCCAGCTCTCCATTAAAATTAATGGGATTGCGTCGCTTTGTCGCTTCGTGTCGTGTGTAGTGTGATCGGGCTGTCAATTTTGAACTTACCGGGTAGTGATGGGTCGTTCTTGAACGATTCGTTCATTTTGAACGAATCTTTAATGTGACTTGGGAAGAACAAGTCATCTCGGGGAGTGATTCGTTCAGTCGTGCATGCGCATTGCACAAAGTTCTTACTGGAATTAGTTCACCTGTTTCGAGTCTTTGGGTTTGAGTCGTTCATTCATAAAGTGACGTGTCAGCCCCATAAGCCTATCAAATGCAGTCAGAGCCGAACTACCCAAAAAGACTTTTCAGATAAGAGATGAGGTGAGCTAATCATAGACTGAAGACCCAGGTTAATTAATCTTTTTTTTTATTTCTTATAGCATTACAGTATTGTATTGTTTGTATTGTGAACAGCGTGTGCGTACCTAGTAGATGTGTTAGGGAAAAAACATAACATTTTATTTATACTTTTTTTTAAATTAACGAGATGACTCGAAAAAAGATTTGTTCATTTTGCTGAACGAGTCTGTAAAATGATCTGAACTTCCCATCACTAGTGAGGGCAGCTGCTAGCTGGCTAGCTAATGTAAACATCACCGAAATATCATGACGATGTGCTGCGTGAGATCACGTGAGGCGCTCCCTCTGGCACGATAATCTTGATAACATCTTTTAGTGTGTGATGCACCACGATGTTCAAATCCTGTAGTGTGTGCATGGTTAAGATTTGAGGAAAGATAATCTGCAAAGATTCTCCTTATGTGTGTGCTGCAACCAGATTTCATAATCGGTTAGGATTTTAAAACTCCTGTAGTGTGAGCCCGGCTTAAGTTTTCATTCAGACATTGTTATACTGAATGTTGTGACCCTTTTAAGATTTTGAAAAGCGCACAAAGAGTGAAGAATTTGACTAGTAGTTTCCACTGTACAGTACACCGCTTGGTTTTTTCAAACCCAGCTGAATCTGATTGGCCCATTCCTGCGCTGATGACGTCATTAACACACGGCTCATTGTTTTAACGTCAGCTGCCTTTCAACATACAGCTCTGCTTCAGCACAAGAATGTGAGATGGGGTAAAGGAAAGTTATATAATGACCAGGCCACAGTTCTGTGATTAATGTGCTGCTGTGAGGCCTGCGCCTGTGTGTGCGCACACATTTGCTTCATGGCATATTTGATAAATTGATATCACTTTCTTTTGCTCTCATGGGAGAGATGGAACAAAATACCATTAACTGCTCAGAGCAAATGCGTTTGCTGTTTTAGATCTGCCATTATGTTACACACAGTCCTGGCAGGGTAGAGAAGCCGAAGCTAGAAATCATTTGTCTCAGCCGGTTCACGGGCTACTTGATGCATATTGAAAACAACTAGGGCAAAAGCTTCTCACAAGCTTCAGTCTGATTGGTTCTCTTTAGATGCTTCCAGACAGTGCACACACATTTAAGTCCACTGGGATATTAAGACTTGTTTAGAGGTTCGTCATTGAGCACTTCTAATGATGGCTTGATTTGATTTGATTTCTCTCTTACACACATACACATAATTCTGTCCTGTCATAATAGCATGTTATAGAACAAGAGGGAATGCTACTTGTTTGGACAGACTATCAGAGAAAAGGCTGCAGGCAGTAATTCTGATAAAACACGGTGCTATCCTTGGAGACCAAACAACCTCAAGAGAGAAGGGAACATCTTTATTGTGGAGTAGGTTAGAGGGGAGTGATAGCCATCATCATTCACAACAGCGCATAGAGTCAGATAAACATGATGTCTTTACAAAAGAAAAAGCACAATTGACCATTTAAGATATTTGTATATTTATCCATACATTAAAAAACAAATGCTGACAAATGATTGCAATTAATCACATCCAAAAGAAATGTTTTTTTGTGTTTGTTTTTTTGCATTATATATGTGTGTGTGCTGTGTATTTTTATTGTGCATATCAGTAAAAAAAGACATACACTGATGCTGATACATATCAAAATTATTTGTGTTTTTTTTATGGAAATAGTGATACCTTTTTTAGGATTTTTTTGATCAATAGAAGATTCAAAATATCTGCATTTATTTGAAATAGAAAATTTAAAACTGCAGTCTATAACTTTTTTTGTGTTCAAAATGTACAAATTGTATATAGTAAGCGAGTATACAGTGAATCTTTTTTCCAAACTGTGTTTTTGGCTTGTCCTAAATCACTATGGTACACCTGTGTTTATATTTGGACTATTTAGACTGGTTCAGGTAGGTACCGCTGCGGAGTAGCCCGGTACCTGCGTGATTCGTCATAGACATAAACAGAGAGAAGTAGCTCCGGCTATGATGTTCTTCCACTAGACACATGCAGTTCTGTTTATTAACCGCTAATCAACCAATCAGAGCAGAGCTTCACAATATTATTCATGCCTCTTACAAATAAACCAATATCAGACAATTTCATTCTTGGGAGAAATACTAGAGTTGTAAATGCACTTGTAAAAGGTTTCTGGAGAATTTTTGCCCTTACCTAAGCCACATATTTTTTTTGTAGATATCAGAGAGCAATTTTAAATATTGTATCAATGCATTCTATAAATAAATACATTTATTATAAAGGTATAATTTTTTTTGACAGACAGACAGATAGACAGATAGATAGATAGGTTAGTGAGATGAGTAGGTTATGTCTTATCTTGTCTAGTGTATCAGAATCTCCTTCAGAAAATCCCAGTGTAATCTCTCTGTAATGTGTAATCTAGTGTTTCTCTCCAGACTCTCTCTTGCACATTTGGAAAAGACATGGCAGGTTACATAAAACAAGATGTCAGACATCCTGTCCTCCTTCCTCTGCAATATACGGCAGTGCCACGCTACGTGCTGACAGCAATGCAGCATCAACATAATTGCCTGCTCATTGTCAGTGCGAGAGAAGCTCCCTCGTGCATGTGGGATCTATACACTTCAGAGGGTGATGGTATGCACTCGGCTATGGTCTCTGTGGCTCATAAGCTTTGTATTGTGACTGCAGATCAATATCGAATTAACGGGAGAGATTCTCATCTCTCCCAGAGATAATCTAGCAGTCTATCGCTCATCATGCCTGGGCAATGCTTCACTGTCCTTGCCTTATTGGGTGGGATTTCATTTCCATTCTACAAACTTACAGCTCTAAATTTATACAGAGAGGAAGACCATACACAAACATCTTGTTTAAAGGCACTAAACCCCTCCTTACAGAGCTGTACACACAGGAAGGCACTGGACAAGCACAACAGAATAAAATAAAACAGAAGGGTCCCAAGATGAATTTTAAGCCCAGGCTTGTTGCCAGTCAGCCGTAATTAAGATATTAAATGTGCTGTAAGTGATTTGTTTTTTTGAATAAAAAAAAAAAGTTCTACAACCTGTCAGATATCACTGAAATAAGTGCCTTGAGAAATTATTATTCTGTAAAGCACAAAAAAAAAAAACAATGAATGAATAAATAAATAAAATGAATAAAAATTTTGTTATTTTGAATTTAAGGTGATATTTTAAAAAATGCACTGGTGGATCCAACAAAATGCCAAAGATGCCCATCTAATTTGTTTATCCAGACAAATAATGAAAAAATTGCAGTTGGAACATAAGCATGTTCTGTGTGTATGCAGATTACTTTTTTTATTTCTGAATCTCTAAAAAGAAGACTTGCCTCACCGCATCCAGTGTAGATAGCAGAATAGGTTCTATTGTAGTTTGTTGTGTCGCGTCCGGTGTAGACATGGTGTAAGGATAAGGAGGTGCAGAGACAATTATAAAGTAAGATTGGCAGTCTGTAGAGTTGGATCTTAAGTAAAGGCATGTAATAGGACAGCATGAGCTGTGTATTGTGTTCAGTCGGTGCTGATTTAGTGCTGCCTTCTTCCATGCTAACTGAATTAGGCCTTTCATTAATGCTAAGGGGACACTTTCTGATAGAGATTCAAACTGAAAGCCCAAAGTACAGCCCAGAGAAGACTGATGCAAGATGACAGCAGTTGGGAAGGCTTTTTGGAGAAACATCTAACCAAAAAATTGGAGCGATGTTTGTTTTTTTGAAAAAAGTCTCACCAAAGCAGCATTTATTTGATCTAAAATACAGTAAAAATGTTTATATGGTGAAATATTAATGCAATTCAAGTACCAGTTTTCCATTTGAATGTTTTTTTTTAGAATAATTAAAATAATTAATCTAGTATTGTGTGATACTAATGGCTCCTAAAAATTAAAAGTTAATCCTTGTCATCGCACAAACATATTTTTAAAATATTTTACAATAATGTTCTTAAATTGCAATAGTATTACTGTTTTCACTGGATATTATGCCTTGGTGAGCATAAGGTACTTCTTTCAAAAATATTAGTGTAAATAGGTAGTGTAAATAATTACATAAATAAATGCATGTTTTGTTTTTGTTTTTTTTACATTCCCATGTTTAATTTTAAGGAAGTCTGGTGTACACATCTCAGTCATGATGCAGAACCAGTTAAGAAGCACTGGTTTATGTGTTATGGGACCAATTTCCTCATACTTTATTGTTATTGCATATAGCTAATGTTTGTTTTCTCCCTTGTGTTTCCCTCAGGACTCCCCTCATTGCGGCAGGGGTTATTGGAGGATTGTTTGTGGTGATCATCGTGGGCCTGAGTGTTGCCATATCAGTGAGGAGGAAGAGCATCAAGAAGAAGAGAGCTTTGAGACGCTTCTTGGAGACTGAGGTTAGACACAGTCAATCTTTTTTTTTGTTTGTTTTTTGTTTAAGCTTGGATTCAGAAAACAAACAGAAAACATCCTGAAGACTGTTCTCTTAGACAATTCCATGGGGCATGAAAACCCGAAGGAACTTGAGAGCAAATCAGAAACAGAACAAAAAACCAGAGAAGCGATTATGACCCATGGCACTTTGTATGTCTCTCGAGATTGTTCCTTGAGAGGAAGTACCCACGAGCAAGAGGAGATGAGTCAGGTCATTTCATAAGTTGAAAAAGCAACCTATGCTGGTCTAGTCATTATATTCTGCTTGCTTTACACAAGGCATTTTATAAGCCTCACTCCAATTTACCAGATTTTTTTTTTCTGTACACCACACAAGGTTAACAGAAAAAACACATTAGAGTAGGATTTAGTGTATTACTGTATGATGCAGTTGATTTCATGAATATGGTACACTTTTTTTAAAGCGGGAAAGGCACCTTTGTTTTTGGTTAAAATATATAACAAGTTTGATAAACCTCTTACATAATCTGTTGATTTTATTAGCATTTACTTATCAAAGGTTTAATATTTATTAGAGCAAATATTTTTATTTAGAGCAAAATTCACAAATCAAGGTATTAAACTGTTTTAAATGTCCCATTGTTTTAATGAATTTTTTAAATAAAATAAATAGAAAATAAAATAGAAAACCTGTTTATATAATATTTACAGTAGTTTGACCTCCTGAGGTTGTTTCCTTCATTTTACAAAAGTTAACTACTTCCTTTAATTGGTTTTTTTTTTTGTTAAAGTAAGAATAATCATTTTCTTTCAGGCCTTTATTTGTAACCTATTCATTGAAAATGCCAGGTAATTACGATTCAATAACCTAGCATAGTGTAGATTAATAAAAGTTAAAACTACCTCACACAGCCTGCTTTTGACTAAATTATTCCAGTTCTGAGGATAATAGCCTTTCTTTGGACCTTTTTAAAAGAGAGTGTATGTGTTAATTAAATAAACATTAATGAAAAATTGTGCCTTTGCTAATGTGCTGATGGCTTCACTTATGGCTTATTTTTTCCTCTTAATGCTTACTGTCTTTTCTTTTCATTTACTCTTCCTCTTTCTATCCATCATCCTAATACATACTTTACTTTTCATGTTGGGATAATAGCATCTCTCTGGACCTTTTTAAAGTGATTGTGTATGTGTTAATTAAATAAACATTAATGAAAAATCGTGTCCTTGATAGTGTGATGATGGCCTCACTTATGGCTTATTTTTTTCCTCTTAATGCTTATTGTCTTTCCTTTGCGCTGACTTGTTCTCTTTCTATTCATCCTCCTGATATCTTAGTTTACTTTTCATATCACAGTGTGGGTGGAAGGTTCATAAGAGTGCAAGTTGCGCAAGGTTCCTGTGCCCGAAGGTTCTGACCCCTCCTCTTCATGCATGCATATCCATATGGCCTCAGGCTTTGAATGGAGAGTATAACATTCTACTCAGACACTCCAAAGAATAATGTGGAGCAGGCCTACGCATGCCACATAAGGAAGCACATGTGTGTGAAAATGGAGGTCACTATGTATGCCAATAACCCATATGGTCTTACATGTTCACAAATCTTAGTTGTCACCAGAATAGGTTTTTCCCATCACAATAAATTCATATTACTTTAGAGCGCTAAAATGATGGCAAGGTTTCAGCACCATGGACAGTTCCTGATCGGTGTTTCAGCACTGCCTGTAGCGGACAGCTCCCCGGATCACAGCTCGTCCTCCCCTGGCTCTCCTCAGCCTTCTGTGTCCGAGCTCCTGATTTACAATTCCATTTAAATGAAGAAGCGCTATTGTTTTTTAATCAGGCGGCTGTGATGAGCCGGGGGACGCCGCAAAGGGTCGATAGAACGGCTGATTTACGCTCTCTCTCTATCTCTCTTTCACTTCCCAATCTCTCTCCTACACACTCTCTCTGTTCATATTTTTATCAGGTTAACCTTCTCTGTTTCTGTCTTTCTTTCCTGTATCTTCTCTCTTTGCTTTTTCCTCTTATCTCTGTCCCCCTCTCTCTCGTCGCATTTCAATAGTTCCTTTATCGCCAGGGGTTTTTATGCATTGATTGAACTCCAAACTCTGATATGCGCTACGTAATGGCACAGAAAGACTAAATAAATTACAGGGAATTCATACACTATGGTCTGTGCTCTTCAATTTATTTGAGTTAGGGCCAAACGTTCATTGATTGCCCAGATTGATTGTAACATCTCTGATGGTGTCTCCCTTCCTTTGCTTTGTGTGTCTCAGTTGGTGGAGCCTCTGACGCCCAGCGGTGCAGCCCCGAACCAAGCCCAATTGCGCATTCTGAAAGAGACTGAGCTGAAACGGGTGAAGATTCTGGGTGCAGGGGCCTTTGGCACCGTTTACAAGGTAACAACATTAAAAAAGAGACAGAGATGTATTTCTTGGGGTTTATCGAAATTCTTAATGTTAACTATTGAATTTTTGCACACATGGACATGAAACATTATCAATCAAAAGTTTGGTTTCAGTAATATGTATTTATATATTTATTAGTTGGAAATTAATATTTCTGATTATCAAGGATGCATTAAAGTATGCATTAAACTGATCAAAAGTGACAGTAAACTATTTTTTCACAGTGATACAAAAACAAAACTACCATCAAAAGAATAAAACTACATTTTCAACCATGAAAACATTAAGGATTCTTAATTGTAATAATATTTCCCAATACCGCTGTATCTATCAAATAAATGTATTGTTTTAGTATCTTCGGGATACTGTACAGATATACATATCTGTATAGGTTTTTTTGTGTTTTAGTTGTTTTAAGATTAAGTTAAACTAAGTTCAACTGAGAAATTGTGCTTTTGCAACTAGCTGAAATAAATTTTGTATGGTTGTTGTTGTCATCGGTGATGAACTTTTTTCCTTTTTGTTTTTTTTGTTTTTGTTAACCTGAAAAATAATAAAACTGATAAATGTAGCCTTGGTTATCCTGAGAAAACATTCAAATCAATTTTACTGACCCAAAATGTTGATCTGTAGTTCACTTCCAATCAAAAAAAAGTGGAAAAAATGAAATCCACTTACTCTGAAAGAGAAAAGCCATTAACAGCCAACCATCCAAAACAACTTAACAGCCACCAAGAACACCTTGGAACACTGCAGAAAACCCCAGCAACAACCTAGCTTTAATGAGTTTTGCATTAACATTCACATTTTCTTCAGTAAAAAATAGAAAGTACAATTCCACCCAATTCTAAGAAATGTCTTTTTTGTGATTTCAGGGCATCTGGGTACCTGAGGGTGAGACTGTGAAGATTCCCGTTGCCATAAAGATCTTAAACGAGGCGACGGGCCCCAAAGCCAATGTAGAGTTCATGGATGTGAGTGTCACTCTGTTGCAAGGCTTGCAGCTGTAGTTTGTGTAATTCCACTAAGCGAATATTCAGCTCTTTAATACTTCAAAAGGAAAAATGAATGTAAACCTCAAATTGGCCCATCCTCTTAGATGATGCAAGGACTATGAAACACTTACCAAAGGCCTTTCACACCCATGATGAGTGCAATCTAAAACAGGTTATTTTTGAGAGCATGTTCCCTTTTGCTTACTTGCGTGTAGATGCGGCTCCGTTTTGATCTTAGCTCCGCGTGGTTTTTTTTCTTGAGTGAGATATCTGTGCAGATGCACATGTGTTAAAGTGGTCTTTCCATGGCTCCCCCATGTAAGGTATTTCCCACAATTCATCAGTGTTAATGGGCATTCCACTTTCAGGAAATTCTTAGGGGTGTGCAGATGAACAGATCCACTCTCTACTGCGCTCAAACCTCAGAAGCACGTGAAAGCGGATCAGACATGTAGAGGCTGACCCCCGCTGTTGATTGGGCGAGAAGCGTGCACGTATGCAATCATCTCAGCAGCTGGAGAATAGCAGGAGCGTGAATGCTCATTATATAACTGTCAAGTGTGTAATTTTATGTAGTGTTCAGATAATGGGTTTGTGTGTGTGTTTGCGGATATAGGATGTGAGTTACACACTGTTTCAGTTTTTTAAGTGTTCAAACAAACGTAAGAGGATCCCTCCAAGGCCTGAAATCATATTAATGGCAGAGGCATCTTTTATTGCAATAATATAACCTTATGGCCAAAGGTTTGGATATTATTTCTGAATTATCCCCTTAGCTGTTTGTGGAAATTATATGTATTTTTTACGTTCTGTATTTTCCCAGTCCCTGATACTTTTATACCTTTTATACCCTGTGCCACCTTTTGTTTGGACCGAAGGTTAAATATGTTGGATATAAACTGGAATTAGGATCGTAAATGTGCTTTCGTTTAGTCAGATGCTTCACACATATTTCTATTTCAATTTTTTTTACTAGATTGCTTGATCGTACTGTACTGAAAGTAAGCAATATAGACCTATGACTCTTTCAGGATATTATAAATGGTCATTTCAGCATGAAAGTGTGCAGTGTTAGTGATTTATGGGTAATGAGACTGCCTTGTAGATCCTCCAGCTTATGCAAGTGTCGTGAAACAAAGCGAATAAATCCTACACTCATTTCACAGACTGTAACTATGGGGCTGTTTCACAGATGAATCTCAGTGGGACGTCATGGCTGTGTGTGTGTTTTTACATGCATGACAAGAAGTGTTTCAGAACCAATCTGTGATAAATTGTGTGCGCTGAATCTGTTTGTAAAAGTAAGATGTTTGCACTTTTGAAAATTGAAATTGAAACTTTCTGTCATTTAGTAAATATAAGATGCTTAAATGAATACTTTTATTTAGCAAGGATGCATTAAATTGATCAAAAGTGACAGCAAAGACAAAAGATTGCTGTTTATAATAAATGCATTTTTATTCTATTTATCAAATAATCCTGGAAAAACATGCATCATGGTTTTCAAAAAAAAAAATTGTAAGCAGCACAGCTGTTTTCAACATTGAAATATTAAAGGGATATTTCACCTAAAAATGCATATTCTGTTATTAATTACTCTCGTGTCGTTCCAAACCCGTAAGACCAGACCAGTCATCTTCAGAACACAAATTAAGATATATCTGATTAAGCTGGAGATCTTTCTAACCCTGCATAGACACCAATCCTAGGCCAAGAAAGGTAGTAAGGACATCATTAAAATAGTCTATGTGACAACAGTGGTTAGCAACAACCTTAATTTTACAAAGGATTTTCAACTTTTTTTTGTGCAAAGAAAACAAAAACAACAAATATATTTAACAATTCTTCTCTTCTGCATCAGTCCCACCATCATACATAAGCATTTCTGAAGGATCATGTGACATTAATGGCTAGAGTAACTTCTGCTGCAATTTTATCGCAGGAATAAATTACGTAAAAATGTATTAAAACAGAAAACATATTTCAATAATATTTCACATGCATACATATATATATATATATATATATATATATACAGTATGTACATGGGTAGACAAATAAAATAAAAATGGGCATACAAGGAAAAGGATGGTGTGTCTGATGGTGTGACATTGCAAAAATACAGAAAAAAAAATTATAACATAAAATGAGAAATCAGAAAAAATGTATCTTCATTCCTAGAGCTACAAATATCATCCTTAGCATTACGTTTTTTGTTTTTACATTTTTACATTTTTGCTGTAACACCATAGGACATATTGATGCATCAACTGCCCATGTATATGCATGTATGTATATGTTAAGGGTGTAACAGTAAAACGTACACGTTTCAGTACAGGTCTTTCAGTTTGGTATGCATGTGAATGAAAATACAGTATATGAAAAAACAATATGAACGAATGCAGTATTTTTATTTTTTTTTCAAGGAAATTCAAATAATGAATGCTGTTTTGACAGTCTTTGATGTGGCATGACTGCTGTATAAACGCTTTTAGGATGGTTCAGAAACATGCTGGTATAAACCTGTCTCAAACAGCTGCAATCTGCTCCAGTTCCCGTGTCTGAGCCGTGACGTGCCGCAGACTTGAGCGGAGCACTACAAACACTATCAATCCTTCCACTGTACTACTCGTTTTATAGCAGATAAACATCTTTTTTAAGTTGAGAGTTGATCATCTATTTAAAAATAAATAGCAGTCAAATTTAAATGGAGTGAAGTTGTTAGGCCTAGTTGTAACCTTATAATTTAAAAGGGTGTTTACTTGAAATCAGTTGTTTCCTGTGCTCTGAGTTCCTGTTTTTTTCCCTCCAGGAGGCTCTGATCATGGCCAGCATGGAGCACCCTCACCTGGTGCGGTTGTTGGGTGTTTGTCTGAGCCCCACCATTCAGCTGGTCACTCAGCTAATGCCCCACGGCTGTCTGCTGGACTATGTGCATGAACACAAGGACAACATCGGCTCCCAATTACTGCTCAACTGGTGTGTTCAGATTGCCAAGGTAAGACTTCACTCTTAAACTCAGCATTACTCATGAAGCCACTCTTCTTTCTCTTCACCAATCTTTTGTGGATGTGGCTCATGTTTTATCAAAAGTGCTATTAATTTCTTTAGATGTTAGACTTAAAGTAGAAAGAAATGTTTTTTGTTGTTTTTTGTTTTTTTGTTGTCATGTTTTTTTTTTTGTCTGCTGTGTGAACTTGCATTAAAACACTGTTCAGATATTCGCTCAGTCTCTTTTCCCCCCAGTCATGCAGCGAGCATCAATTTGCCATATTTCTTTGATTTTGGACCCCCACCCTGTCTGCTGTCTGTACCACTCTGTTTATCTTCCTCCCACACCAATGGTGGTCATATTTCCTCGTCTCTGTTTCTCCCAGACTAGGAGTGCATGTGAATGATCTCGGAGCAGCAGCACCTCAAAGGCTGCTGGGATAGATAAGCAGCGCACACGCACGCTCTGTCTGATCTGAGCTCCACGTTGTAACTTGGAGCTTTGCTTTGTGTCACTCGAGAGGAAAACTTCTGACACCTCTGAGATGCAAAACTGTACAGTATATCAACTCTGTGTGGGGGGTTTGAAAAACAATGATTCAACGCAACAGTAGCAAAGCAGCTATTTCAGGAGTTATTGTTTACAAAACATTCTTTAAAGCAAGGAAAAAAGGCTCTTGAATGCGAATGCACCAGGTTATACAGGAGTTGCATCACAGCAGGTGGTAGTTGACATGACAGTTAAAACAGTGACTGCTATGTACTTCAACTAAAACTTATAAAGCATTCACAGCCTGAATGGTGTTTGATGATTTTGCAAAGATGATGAAAAGAGGATGCGTGCGCTACCTTTTTAAAGTTTGGGGTCGGTAAGTTTTTTAAAATATTTTTGAAAATTAGTCTCTTATGGTCACAAGACTGAATCTATTTAATTAAAAAATACAATAAAACTGTAATATTTTGAAAAATTGTAACAATTTACAATAACTGTTTTCTATCTTAAAGGGTTAGTTCACACAAAAATGAAAATTCTGTCATTATTCTATCATTCTGTCATTAATTACTCAACCTTATGTCCTTCCAAACCCATAAGACCTTCGTTCATTATCAAAACACAAGTTAAGATATTTTGGTGATATCAGAGAGCCATCTGACCCTCCATAGACAACAATACAACTGAAATTATCCCAGATCCAGAAACATAGTAAAAACCATGTCATCAGTGGATCAACTTCAGCTTTGCGACGATACAAGAATTTTTTTTTTTACGCAATAAAAACAAAAATAACATAATTTAAATCTACCATTCTTCTCCCGTGTCTTACGTCTTCCGCCATTTTAGAGAGCATTACAACGCAACACGTACACAAGCTTTAATGTATTTGACGTAATCAGCCTTGTCACGGGAGAAGAATGGTTGAGTATATGATGTTATTTTTGTTTTCTTTGCGCAAAAAAAGTATTCTCCTATCATCACAAAAGTGAAGTTGATCCACTGATGTCACATGGACTGTTTTACCGATGTTTTTGCTACGTTTCTGGATCTGGCATCATTTCAGTTGTATTGCTGTCTATGTAGGGACAGACGGCTCTCTGATATCATCACAAATATCTTAATTTGTGTTCCGAAGATGAATGAAGGTCTTATGGGTTTGGAACTACATGAAGGTGAGAAATTAATGACATTTTTGGGTGAACTAACCCTTTAAGATGTTTTAAAATGTAATCTATGCTGAATTTTCGGCAGTCTTCGGTCTTTAGTGTCACATGGTCCTTCAGAAATCATTCCAAGATGCTGTTTGGTTTTTTGTAGAAACTCTGATACTTTTTATGATTCTTTGATGAATAGAAAGTAAATGAATAGAAAGTGAATAGAATACAGTACTGGTACATTGGATCAGTTCAATGTGTCCTTGCTCAGTAAAAGTAAGATCTTAAAAAAAGAGAAAAGAAACAACTTGACCCCAAAATTTTGAATAGTGGTGTAAGCTTTGTATTTAAGTCTTTTATACCTGTGGTGACTTTTCATGTTGTTTCATTTTATTAACATTATTAAGAGAAATACTTCCAAATAGAGCCAAGGCACAAACAAACCTTGGCTTCTTGTGGCTTATTGCTTTATTGCTTTCTATTCACTGCACATCTAATGGTCTTTCTGAATTAATTGTTTTTTTTTTTTTTAACAAATCAGATTATAAATGATTCAGCGACTCATTTCTAAACTTTTGTGATTTCTATATGAATCTGCGTTTTTGAACCAATCGTTTGGGAATGATTTGGTCACTCAAATGTCACCTACTAGTGTAGTGATGTAGCATTCAAAAAGTGTACTTTAAAATACTTTGCCTTATAAATACATATAAATATTTTATTCGCAAGAAGTTTATGTCAACCACTACTGGTGTGAGTTTAGCTTTGTATACAGATGAATAGACAAAAGCCAGTGCTGCATACATTTAAATGTTGGACTCCGCTGTTTAGATGAATCTCATGCATTTAAATCATAGTTTTAGAAGGCTAGTTGGTATTCAGACATTTTGTCGCTGTGCTCACATGACCACTCCACAGGCTTTCCAAATCAGCCTTGCGGAATAAAGATTTTAGGCACAATACTTTTGAGAAATGTTAACCCGAAGTGATACAATCGGCGGTTATTATTTATGTATTAGTCTCACCTCATAAGAGGCTTTTCTAAGAGCGGGCTGCAATGTGGGAGTAAAATCAGTCTGCCCTGTTCTTTTAAAGATAATGGATAAAATGAGCCAAAGCTTTAGAAATGTCACCTCATATACTCATAGTGTTAAATTACTGGCTTCAGAATAATACCTTAAACCGACCTTTCACTGCTGCATTATACAAAAATATGGAGGGATATTTTAGTGAGCCAATTTCTCGGACATATACTGTAATATAAGCCTTGCTGTAAAGAGCTGCTGTGAATGTTGATGTTAATCTTTATCAGAGAAATAGGGCTTTAGTGTCTCTAAAACTATTTGTTCTACATACTATTTATTTTAATCCATTGTACAAAGTTGGACAGTTACTATACACACTATACAACTCATTTTGAAAATAAAAATGCATTTTTTACTTATGTTTTGTTGTGGTCCATACATTATTGATGAAGCAAAACCGTGGAATATACATTATTTACAAGTACCTTATTACAGACATAGAACATGTTGTTTTTCCAGTGCCATCTTCATGCAGCTCCTCTGACATATAAACCCATACTCAGACACAGTGTTTGTGAGAGTGTGTGTTTGTGTGTGTGTGTTTGTGTCTTAGGCCACCTATGAGGGCCTTCTTCTAATGAGGCCAGAGGAAAAGAAAAAAACGTCAAATGAACAGTGAAAAGAGACTGAGGAAATGTTCTCTTTCACAATCAGGGTTTGAGCATTGGATTTGAGAGCTACTTGAGTTTGTGGAGTTCTATTAATGAATGGAATGGAAATATTTGTTGGAGACAATGGCAGATTGTCCATTGTCCTCTTTATAAGTAGCACTTTATTTATAATGCAAGCCACAGAAAAGTGCTTACAAACTTCAGAGCTCAACCGTAAGGATGTTGTCTAGTCAGGGCAGTACTTCACATTTTTATTTGCCCTGCAAACATTTTGTCTGGCCCCACCAAAAAAGAATAGTAGATAATATATATACCCAGGCTGAAGTCGCAGAGGTAGTTAAGAAGCTCCTCGGTGGCAAGGCACCGGGAGTGGA
>JAUMHE010000056.1:15968091-15981216 GCA_032359235.1 Enteromius mattozi | reverse complement strand
CTTAACGCGTTATTTTTTGTGTAATTAATTAATCTAAATTAACGCGTTAAAGTCCCGGCCCTAATATATATATATATTTATATATATATACACACACACACATTAAAGATTGTAAGTCATAAAAATGGAGTTACAATACTGATAAATGTAAAATGTTCAGTGAAAACACAGCACAGACTCTCACACTGACCTGGAACTCTCTCACAC
The DNA here is from genome assembly GCA_032359235.1 of Enteromius mattozi. Taxonomy (NCBI): domain Eukaryota; kingdom Metazoa; phylum Chordata; class Actinopteri; order Cypriniformes; family Cyprinidae; genus Enteromius; species Enteromius mattozi. The sequence continues at coordinate 15,981,009 of JAUMHE010000056.1, read as the reverse complement.
TGACCCTGGGTCGACAGGCCATCCTTATTATTGAGCCCTGCAGAGTAATGACTGGAACCTGACACAACTACTGTTCTTCTGGAGAGGTTACTGTAATATAGCACAGAGAAAGAGAGAAGAGGGAAAGAGACATAAAATAAAGAGTAGGACATGAAGAAAAATTAAAAGAAATTCAGAGAGTGCAAATCAAAGTGTACTGGAAGACTATAAGCCTATTTTCCACGGTGTGTGTTTTTGCCCTACAGGTTAATGGCAGCCAGAAGGTCAGTGGCAGTTATGTAAAAGAAAACACAGTTTATGCAATAAATTATTGATGAAATATTCAGGCGTGAGTGTAATTTTGCTGAGTAGATTAATAAATGAATAATGCAATGAGATTGGCCAAAGGTGCAGCAGCATTTGCACTTCTTTATTTCCTTGACATTTCTACACGTGCTCTGTTAATGAATTGCACATTGGCGTGTGGGACAGAATCGGTGTGATCAAGTATAAAGATCTAAAAATATTGCCTAGGGAGCCAACACATGCCAGACATATGAAGGTTAAATTTTGATGCACTGTGAGATCACCTGAGACCACCAGTACTCTTTTTATTATTTGAAGAAAAGGTTATAGGCGCTGCATTGAAAAGTTGACAACAAAATAATGCAATGCTCCTATCAGTGCAGAGTTAAAATGAAAAATAAGTGAATTTTAGTGATTTTGAGTTTTACAGATACAATTTGTATGCCAGTTAAAAGCCCCCCTCCACCCCTTTAATAGTGTATATATAAAAAATGTTAATAAAGAATAAAATTTTTACTTGGATTTTCTTTAAATATTATTATTTTGTTCCTAAAACATTACAAGCTGAAAATTACACAGCTGTAATATAACAATGTAACTCTATCTAGGAAACAATGTCATATAATACAAAACACATATAAATAATTCTTTAAATAATTATTTATTGCACCTCCTGTTGGCAGCCTTTCCTTCAAGTAAAGATCTTGTAGAGCAGTACAAAGCAGCAGCATCTCTCAAATTAACACTGTGGAGATGACAACCATCTGCAGCCATGCAAGACTGAAGTTTCCCTCAAATACTAATTGTGAGGCACTGTACCATAACATTCATGCAGTAATTACACATTTGGCCGTTGTGTTTTGAATGTTTACCACTAGAGTCTGTATTTTCCGAGTGGCGTTTAGGAAAGCAGCTTAGAGGTGTAATTGTTAAGGAAACAGACTGTGACACACAAAAAGTGACAGCACAAGCAAACAACAGACACACAGCATGAAACAGCAAAATGTTCACACATGCCTGCACACTCATTAAGGCTGCGTCCCATGAACTGATTTTTCAGATGTAAAGCTTCATTTACATAGCTGTTCAAGAATCAGAGAGTCGTTGTGTGTGTGTCTCTGCGTCTGAGTTAATGGCCCTGCCGACTGTCCGTCAGTATCCAGCATAGTATATTTCCTACGGCAAATCCCAAAGGGACAAACACACATCACAGTAGTTTCAAGTAATTAGAAGTTCAGAATTTGGTAACTGAAAGTGATGTCTGATTTGTTTACCTTTTAATTAGTCTATCTATTTCTACAAGTTTGACCCACTCTGGCTGATTTGCAGACCGTTGTGAACATAATTACAATAAAACATGACAGGAAATTATACTGAAAGTAATTCATACATATACTTTGGCAGCTGTCACATGGATTAAACAATGTATAAAAATAATAGGTTATGTAATAAATATAAAATACAGATATTTAAAGTTTTGACATAGTTCTACCAACAGAAAGAGAACTTTATATACTGGAAAGTGTACATATATACTGGGTGGTTTGTGGTTAAATTTCATTGGCGGTTAAAGGGTTCTTATTAAGTTCGGTGATGATACTCTTACCATCAGAGGCAACAATTATGCCTTTTATACTTTCGTTTTATTTCATCCAAGGAACTCTTGGAATTGTCCCATTCGTCCTGTCTGAAGCTAAGCCAATTGAATTTTCAATAGATGAAATTAAATAGCGGCTTGATATTCAATGGTTTTAAGCTGAGATGACAATCGTCTGGCTTCTAACATTCTAATTATAAGCTACCGATTGACCGTAGAGTAAGGCATCTACAGATGTCTTGAAATTACACCTTTCCCGAACAATGTAACTTAATTAGCTAAATTAAACCCTGATTTAACATTGTGGATATGTCAGCCTGGTTGGCTCATGCCACCTAGAGCTCTTCTGTTTGAATTGAACCTTTTAAGCATCCCCTGGGTGCTGCCAACTCAAGACAAACAAACGCATGCAAAGTAATTTACTTTAAAGGCCATCAATACAGATCTTTTCCAATATTCATATGAAATATATTTTGTCATTCTCCCACACACAGTCATTCATCTGACATCTCCTTCCTCTTCCTCTCCTCACTCTTTCTCAATACTGCTCTTTTTCTGTGTGGGGTTGTGGAAATTTTAAAGAGGTAAGAGAGAGGAAGACCGCAAAGGTCTCGAGGAACAAGGTTGATTTCTCAGCTCAGTAAACCTGCAGACATTAGAGCAACTCGCCAGTGTTAGAGATAGAGTTAAAGGGACACCAGCAGTTTAGCAGGGGCTTCACTTTCAATTATCTGGATATCAAAACTGCCTGTCTAACAGAGAACTTTAATTGCTTTGACCTTGGTGGATCTCTCGGTTGTTTGGGAAAGAGGAGGCACAGGGAGCTGTCATTTGTCCCGTAATTTCTGTGAGCGTGCGACGTGCAAACAGAAAACAGCTGCAACTTTTTAAAGAGCTGAACATTTGTTGAGTTGAATGATCAGCTAAGAAAGGAAGGATATTTGTGTTTTGTTTTTTGTGTGTTTTAAACCCAAGAGAGTTGCCGACACAGACAGCATTTTAAGGCATAATAGGCACACTCATTGTTAAACTTGTCATTATCTTGCTTTGCATGAGACTTTTGCAGTCTTAGGTAAGTTTAAAAACATTTTTGAGCGTTGAAATACACTGAAATAGAATGAAGCATGAATAATAGGAGAAAAACTTAAAATAAGCGGAAATTAGAAATGCTGCTTAGCAATTTAAATAAGTTTAAAGTACCGATAGTGCTAACTGAAAACAAATAAAAACTAAAATTTTCACTCTAAAAACTGGGTAAAATATGGACAAACTCAGCCGTTGGGTTACGGTTTAAAAGGTTGGGTTAAACAGTTAACCCAACTGTTGGTTGAAAACAACCCAATTTGTCCATATTTAATTCAGCTTTTTTCTTTTTTTTTTTAGTAATTTTATTGAAATACATCTAAATTAAATAATAAATCTGACAAAAGACAGAATTTTCATTTTTGGGAGAACTATCACTTTAAGAATTTGAACTTTATTCGAATTCAGCGGGTATTGAATTGGCCACACCTACTACAGGATGTTGAATTTGTATTGCAATGACAGGAAAATAAAATTACTCATAATTGCTTTTATCAGACTCAAAGAGCAGTAGATACATGTGAGTCACTTGCAAATGCAAATCTAAATGTCTAATCCGAATATAAACGCTTTTCCTCATGCTGTTTCATCAAGGCCTCTGCAATTAGCTGGAGACGATAATGACTTGGATCGATTGTTGTGCTATTTCATCAGGTCAAGTTAGCCATATTTACCACGGGCCGCCATCTGTTATGCTCTAGCGTGTACAGAAATGATGACTAGCCATGTGGCTGCGTTCAGAGCGCATCACGGACTGCTCGCTGGCCGCTCGCACACAGACAGACAGCTGGGAGCACAGATGCACATTTGGAGCAGAAATGTCTGGGAAAATACAAGAGCTTTCTGAATCTCTGACTGACACTTAGCGCTTGTCAGTTGTTATTGAGGTTTCCCACCAGGCTACAGTTTCATAAGGGTTTTAATTAATTTTAAGTCTTATGGGTGGAAATAAACTGATATATGCAGAGCCAATATGATACCCCTAGAGACGCCTGGGCAAAGTTAATGATTAATAGACTGGAGCTTAAAGGAATCCCCAAAAAAAAAGAAACCCGCATTTACATGTTTTTCCAACCTGTATTTTCTCTCTTCTGTGTAATAAAAATGGAGATCTTAGGCAGAATGTCTGAGCTGCTCTTTTCTATACACCAAAAATGAGGTGCAAAGTTTCATAATCGTTCCTATATTTTTAACTTAGAGCTAAAAATGTGTTTTGTTGTGTTTTCCTCCTTTAGCATCATATTCGTTTAGCTCTGACACACAGTACCTGTCTGGCATGATCTCGCAACTTTCTCCCACGCTCTTTTGTTTTTCTGTTTTCTCAGTTTTTCTGGTGTATACGTGTGTAGTCTAAGCCAGACATTTGCTGTTAGGAGGAGGTTTTTGCTCTGTAACACAAAACACGCACACATTTGGCATTGCGCTTTAAGTTAAAGGAGTGTAAGAATGGATGTGGTGGCCTCAAGCAAAATGACTGTTCCCTTCTCTTATTTTTCTCATTTCTGAAGAAAATGCTTTTGGTTGGTTTGTTTTATTTTTCTTCCAGGCATGCAAACATCAGCTGACTGAGCCATCCATACACAGAGGCCTCTATGGTCTTACAGATGAGCTTAGTGTCACTTTTTTGAACTGTAAGCGCAGATATGCTGATAAACATCGCTACAGAGAACTTGAACAGTGTAATACTTTTATTCAGCACGGATGAATCAAATTGAGCAGAAGTAACCGTAGAGACCTTTATACTGTTACAAAAAAAATATTTTAAATAAATATTCTTTAAAATTTTATATTCATTAAATATTCAGTCCTTTTCAATATTGATTTAGAAAAAGTTAATTGAGCACCAAATTTAAATACTAGAATGATTGACATGGAGTATTGGCTTTAAACAGAAAAAAACCCTCCATAATAGTACTGTTTTTTACTTCATTTTTTAACAAATAAATGCAGCCTTGATGTGCATAAAAGACTTAAAAATCTTACCGACCCCAATTATTTCATTTCATTTCGAAATTTAATTTTATTTCAGTTCAAATTATATTTTATTTAATTTCAATTCAAGCTTTTATTTTAATTTATTTAATTTTATTTAGATTTTTTAATTTTATTTTATTTTAGATATATTCATTTTTGTCACAAACCAAAAACATTATTCTTAGGAAATTGATAAGTTTATTATCAGTACGAAAAGTTACATAACACTTAAGTCAACAAAGCCACAAGACATAATAAATATGACAAGCCATTGTAAAATACCCAATATTCACACACCAACAAAATTTCATTACATTTCCCAGAAGTCTCATGCTGATGCCCTTATCATGGCTGCCACAGAGGTTTACTCATTGTTGCAATGGAGCCAGAGCAGCCTCAGAGGAAAGGCACGTACATCCTGAAAAAAAAAACCCACACAGGCCCCTGGCGCCAAACACAACCTGCAATATTGATTTGTGAGGCCAGCTCCTAACAGACACTAGAGGACCGAGCTGGGTTTTGAGAAGCAGACAGGTGTGTATTATTTACTGTGGTCCGAGGAAGGCCAGACCTCACTCTGAATCTGTAAACAATTGTTCAGGCCAGGTCAGAGGCAATGAAGAACCAAGAAAAAAAAGAAGAGAAAAAGACTCTAAAACAGGGCGGAAGCCAATGTTGTTAGAAGAAAAGGGAATAGGCCGACGTGCCAGTGAACTATCTGAGATCATATCGAGAGTAAATTAATCACCCAGTAAATGAGAGTTAAGCTCTTCTTTGTGCGCTGGTGTAATTCCACAGAAAGCAAAGGACGACTGCATGACCTTACGGCAGATGAATTCACACTGGTTTGATTTAAAGGATTAGTTTGCCAAAAATGAAAATGATGAATCATTTGCTTACACTCATCTTTCTTTTTTCTTCTGTGGAACACAATGTGCTTTTCCATGCAGATCTAGCAGAAAAGCTCAAAAAGAACAAAAAGTAGTCTATATGTCTTGCACACATACATAAGTGAGATTTGAGGCCTAGGTACAGTATTCGTTCTCTCTTTTGAGGTCTTTGCACCAAACTGCGTTTCATCTAAGATCGCTCACATAATTCAGAACCCTTCTTATTATGCAAAGTATAAATAGAGAGAGCTCTTTATGACGATGGTTACTATAGATTTAATATTGAATTATACCTGTCTTTTGAGACCTACACTGTCATCAGTCTTCTCACTCCCAGTGATTCCCCCAGGAACGTGTCTTTCTCCCACTGAATGGTTAATGTGTTGCCAGGCATCCGTTACAGCTTAAAGAGATGCATCCAGGCCAACAAATTGAGCAGTAAATTGGTGGATATGAGGTTCAATTAACAGCAACAAGTCATGTGAAGAGAGTGACAGCATCCTAGAGAGAGTGTGAGTGTGTTTGTTACCATCTTTCACTTTTCCCTAAAGGTTTAAGTCTGAAGAGTGGAAGTCATGCTTAGCTTCAGAACATTCAGTGCTATTTTGGATGGCATTTTGAGTTGTAATTATATATCTAAATGTTCTTTTGTAATAGCATCAGTTAGTAGTATTAGTAGATGTTGGAAAGGGAAACAGAAAACAAGTTTTGGTTTTATCCATACAATGAAGTCTGAAATAGTTTTTGACCTCAGAATACCTTTGTTTGCAGTCCCCGACTGAACAGGTTTGGTGCATTTTATGGTATGGAGGAAAACAACATTGTTCTGTTTATGACTACATCGCATGATTCAGTGTTTGTAGGTCACATCAGAGGACAAATAAGACGATGTGTTTTGGGTGGGGGTGATGGCCCCTCTCTCCTATTGTGCCCCCCACACTGTGTTGTTAATGAATTTGGCCCCCCCACCCCCAAGGCCTCCACAGGTCTCCAGGTCTCACCTGATTGAGAGGAGCACGTAGGTCTCGCTCCTCCCTCACGCCGAGCACATTACCAAGCCCATCTGGTGCCCTGCGCCCCATGCCAAGTACAGCCCAGTCCGTCAGGACAAGGTCATGTGTTGGCATATGTTCTGGCACACCGTTTCCCTCCCCAAAGGCCCAATACCTGAGACCAGAACAGTGTGCTGCGGTGCCAACTAGAGGCGTCACAAAATGTCATTTTACCAGTGAGAGCAATCACTGGTAAGGATTAGTACAATAATAACTAGAGGCATTTGGTTTGTGGTTGCATAATACTAGTATACTATAATTGTGGAATAGACCATCTCTTGAGTAGAAGTCATCGAATTTTTACCTTATATTTTCTTATAAAAATAATACCTTAAATCAGGATTTCTCATCCTTTTTGTCTTCTAACAAGATACACCTCGAGGTTATGTCTTTGTTGTTAAGTCTCTTATACTTAAAAAAGTTGCATTTATTTTCAAAAATACAGTAAAAATTATAATATTGTGAAATGTTATATTGTGAAATTCAAAATATTTTTGTGATTGCAAAACTTACTCAGCGTTATGGGATTCTTCAGAAATCAGGCAAAATTTGTGCTGCTTAATATTTGCTTTTTCAGGCTATTATTTGATAAATAAAAGGTTCAAAATCACAGCATTTATTTGAAATATTTATAAAAATAAATCACTTGTAAAATTACAGATCACTTTACTGTCATTTCTAAACAAACTTAATTCATCCCTGCTGAGTTTATTTAAAACAAAAAAAATCTTACTAAGTAATATATATATATATATATATATATATATATATACACTCACCAAATATATTTCTCTTAATTTAAACCAAGCTTGTTTATCACAGCCCTAGTCATTGCACTTTAAATAAAAAAAGTTCTAACAATTTTTTCTTTGCATTTTCCCCAACTTTCAATATAAATACTAATATTATGTATCATAATAAATAAGCTTTCTTTTTTCTCTCTTTTATAATTATCAGAAAATTTTATATATTTATAGTATTTATAGTGGTCATTATTATTTCTTTTTTATGTAAGACAATCAGAATTGTTTTCTTGGCTTCAAAGAGGGGCATCAGCCTCCAGAAATTAAGATCCAGTGCATTAAATAATTATTCTGACAAGTAGTTTATCATCATAACTGTAGACTGTGTATGCTTACACGAAATGAAAGTAATCCTGTATACAAGCTGTTTTGTAACAGCTTCGTTTCTCTCTTATGCAGAGTTTTTTTGAGCAATTGGAACATCACATACAGTATGCATGCAAGCCAAAATCAATTCATCAAGACGAGTATAATCTGGGAACACTTACAACTCACCACTAATGTCATTAGAAAGACATTATCATGACAAGACTGTAGTATAATTTCCCTCATTATGTTATTTTCACTGCGTAACTTGGCATAGCTCAGCACTATATGTATAGTGACTCCAGAGTCCTGGCTGTAATGGATTAGCTATAAATAGGAATGACAGGTTAATGTTAATTCCATGATTTACAAAGCAGGTGTCAGTGATATGTTGAAGGATTTGATCAGGGCCCTGCCTCTCCTGCCTGATTCTTTTTCTGTCAGCGTCCAGCTCGGTTTCGTTGTGGCCCGGTTGTCCTTCTCCTGTCTAAGTTCCCTATTGGTATTCTGTCACTCTGAGCGCTGCTGAACGGCTAGTGAAGTGTGACGGACAGAAGCCAGGCTCTCACACACAAGGGCACACTCTCTCACACACATATATACTCACATTGCTACATTGCTACAAACAAACACACACACTTCCAGCTTCCTTTTTTTGGTGTCTATTTCACTCCATTTTATTGAATTTGAATGCTAGGAAGTGAAATAAAAAATGCCCATCACTAAAATCTTTCTGTAGTAAACATATGCCAGAAAATCAATATTGATTAACATGGCCTTGCTTTTCTAAGTAATACATGTTCTTGGCAATTGTGCATCTTTCTTTCTTTGTGTGTGTGTGCCCTTTTGTATTTGTGCATAGAAAACAGGAGAATTTAGAAAGAAATCACTGACTTTGTGCATGCAGAACTTGGAAACAGACCCAATCCTGTTGTAAGTTGCACAATTAAAGCACAGAATTATAAAGAATAGCACAGAATTTAAAAAGGCTTAAAGATGATGTAACACATTTCAGTTGTTTTGCTAACTTCCTTTAGAATTATACCACCCCCGTTACAATTTTGAGCATTTATTCACCGGCGCAGAGAATTGAAAGATAAGGCATGACTGATATGACTGAAATGGTAATGTAAGGATGATGGCAACTGGATTTTAAATGAAACATTCAAGGAAAAATGTACTGTATACTACCATAATTTATTATACTTCTATTCAGTAAGAATGTGTTAAATTGATCAAAAGTGAAAGTGGAGACTTATTTCTTATAACAGGTTTTGTTTTAAATAAATGCGGTTCTTTTGAACTTTGTTTAAATATTCAAACATAATTCAGCTTTGCCATCACAAGAATAAACTAAATTTAAATTTTAAAATATGCTCATATATGAAGCTGTTATTTGTAATTGTACTAATGTGTCACAATATTATTGCATTACATAAGAAATACAGTAAATTCAACTTTGGTGAGCATGAAAGACTTTCTGATCTCAAACTTTTGAACAGTATTGATTATATATTTTTAAAATGAAATAGTATGTTAAAATGCTGAGGCAGAGGTTACACATTCACATTGAGTTACACCAAACTGAATTCTGTAATCATCTGTTGTCAAATCGATCAACTTTTTTCCCAAAAGTGAAAAGGAGTTATTTTTAAAAATACGCATTTAACAATTCAAGTTAATGCACTGAACAAAAAAAAATTGATGATCCATTTCTTTCGATTTTGCTTGTTTTCTTTTAAAAAGTAATATTTGGTACTTGGTTTTTTGAAAAAAAAAAAAAGAAAGAAAAAGTAATATTTAGGTAAGGTTGGGTTCATTTGTATCTAGTTTTTTTGCAAGTATAAAATAAAAATAAGTGTATCATGACATCTTTAATTTTCTGCCTTGTAAGCATTAGGCACCTTTAAACAACCCTGATTTTAACTGGTTTCATGCCATTAACACCACAACATGACTATTTAATGCAGCACAGCTTTCAGAGATGGAGAGACACATGCTGCAAGACTTGCTGAATAGTTTAGAGCATTCTTATGTTTCTAGCCTTAATTTCTCTCTTGTGTATTATCTCTATGTACTGTTCCTCATTTCTTTGTTGCCGTGCTCCTCTCTCTCTCTCACCACCTGTCATTGTTTGATACACCCCGTCCTCCTCCTCTTTGTGATTGCACTGGTAGTATTCAGTGGCATGTTTACACAAACTACTTAAACAGGCCTCTCTTTTGTCAGCCATGTTGTGCTGCTCAGCTTTTAATTAGCCCTTTGTCTGTGCAGCATGCCGCTCTTTATTATTTTTCCTGTGCTTGCACTGTGTTCTTTCCAAACACTGGCTTGAAAATTGGTCACAGAGGGAGTGTTTCGCCTGCCTTCTGCAGCTAGCGTGTGTGTGTGAGAGATTCTTTAACCTCTATTAATGTACAGTCCAGGTGCTGGATAATAACATACTTGACAGAGGAAAAAGAGACATCATTTCTAATAAGCATTTCTTTTATATCTCTTAATTTAGCAACTAGTTGTTCAAAACAATGGGGACCAATTTTTAATCGAGACACACAGACAAGGAAGACGCCCCCTGGAGTTGTCTTTACAACTATTGCACAATTATTAATAAACAACATTTGTCTTCATGGCTATACACTGTACATTTAGAAGTAGTTCAATTTATATTATTATGTAAGAGTTATTTTGTCAGTATACTGCCAGTTAAAAGTTTGGAGACGTGTTGCTTTATACTTTTTGGGGTGTGAATAAAGTCATCCTGTAGCGAATCCATGCGTTTTTGTACGATAAATATCCATTTTTCAAACTTAATAAGCATTTTCTCTCATGTCTGCTGACTGTGGAACCCGGAATAGAACAACGCATTGTGTTTCATGTGTAGTGACGAGCACGGAGAGAGAACAAAACAAAGGACCAGTCATGAATTAGAAGCACAAACCAAAAATTTGGAAAAAAAAAAAAAAAATGTAGGAGGATTCCGATATAAGCAGAGAAGAGAGTGGTTTTCCTTTGCTAAAGTAAGGAAATGTTTCCTTTGAAGCTACATATCCCAGAAGTGCATACAGTAGTCAACATTTAAAGTGGATCAAAACCTTTCATCAAAGTTGTCCTAAAACCAAAGTTTGTTGTTGTCTTAGGACAATTTTGATAAACTTTTTTGATCCACTTCAAATGTTGACTACTGTACATCCGCAGGGACTGCTTCTGGTTTCAACACTAAGATGCTTCAAAGGTGAATTAAAGACAGGATCACTTAAATTTTTGGGTGAACTAATCCCTTTCAGTCGATCTAAATGTAACAAAAACTTAAAATGTTAGAAAGGTTTATAATGTTATAAAACATTTTGACCTAATGTTATTTTCTATTAACATCCTATTATTGAAATAAAATATTAAGCAGCAAAAACTGTTTTTGACATTAATAATAACGAGCCATTATTAATAAGAGTACAAATAATAATTGACAGCAATTATGCACCAAATTTGCATATTAGAATGATTTCTGAAGATCTTGTGACAAGTAATGGCTGCTAAGAATTCAGTTTGTCATCAATTACTTAGCTGTTAAATATATTTATTTAGTTATTTACTATGTTCACCAAACAACTATGTTTGCTTGTACTGTAATAATATTTTATTTATCTTACTTTTTTTACTGTAATTTTGATCTAATAAATCCAGTGTTTGCGAGCATAAATCACTTTTTTTTAATTCTTTTGAAGTTCTGAAGATTTAAAATTTAACAAAAGAAGGTTTCAAATAATTTTGGAGATTTTTTTAAACTGCTTTTGCACATACAATAAACATCAGTGGGTACTAAAACAACACTAAATGGAGAACACAGACTTTTTTTAAGCAGTTTTAAAAAAAAACGACATGAGGGTGATTAAATCATGACAGAACCTTCATTTTTGGTTGAACTATCCCTGATATCTGATGCAGTTGGAATGCTGATTTTTTTGATGGACCATCTGGTCAATACAATATTTTCTGACACGACTGCATTTTAATACAAGGATTTGAATTGCCTGAAACTTTATCTGCAAGGTCAAAGCCCCAATTTCTTCCTAAAAAAACAGCCAGCAATTTAAGGGAGTCACTAGTATGATTGAAGTTATAATCGATAGACAGATCTCCTCTCCAATTTTGTTGATTGTCATAATTTTTTCAAGCGACTGTGGTCTGCTGACAAGTCTGGAATTAATGGAATGGTTCTTTGGCGGTAAAACTGTTCAGAAAGGACATTTAGAATACCGGTGATGACACCTGCAAGACTAAGCCTATCACACGGCTCCATGCACTGCGCTACTGAAATAGCGGGGACAGATTATTTGGTTCGGATGAGGAAGAGATGGCTGAGTCTAATCCCAGTCGGATGTGGTTACAGGTATAAGACAGGATAAAGAGTGTGCATGAGGGTGAACAGACAGGAGGACTGAATCACTTTCACTGCGGTGGGTCTTCACAGGTCACCTTCCTCACTCTTTACTCAGAGATTATTCACGAGCTCACATCCTCCACAGAGACAGGAAACACACAGACGGCTTTGGGTTTCAAATTCGGAGAAGTTCACATCACCGCAAAATGACAAACACTTAATAAGTGACAAACACAATTTAAATCCATCTCTTAGGGAACGGAGGACATCATTCAAAAGGTCAAAAGCGAGTTGGGAAGGAAGTTAATGTAATCACAGCAGTTTATGGGGGGAGCAGTATATAGTAACCCAATAATGATAAAACGGGAGGATTTTTCATTCCTTTAAAGCTTTCATTTTGAAATGTGTTTACAAAAATGGAGACAAATCCTTTTTGAGATTGCTTGGGTAAGTGCGGTCTTCCAATTTTAAGGGTCCAGGGGCCCATTGGGGGTCTGTTATGGCACTGCAGGGAAACCGTTAATCTGTGGGTGGGGGTGGGGGGGGGGCT
>JAUMHE010000056.1:15932909-15959458 GCA_032359235.1 Enteromius mattozi | reverse complement strand
TAAAACTCATTACAAATAACTAATGTTAGGGAAATCTGTTAATGTTTTGTTGCGCGTTTCTGAAATTAAAAAAAAAATTTAAATAAATATCCCCCGATATATCGGAATATCGGATTTTAAAACCAACAAATATTTGTATCGGTATCGGCATTCAAAATCCTTTATCGGTCGGGCTCTAATATATATATCCGACCGATAAAGGATTTTGAATTTATATAGGATTTTTAATTTTATATATATAAATATATATATATATAACAAAAATACTAAAACTAAAAAGAAACCAAAAATAACTTCTAAAATAATAAAATCCTGGTGTCTGGGATATTGTGAGCCATGAATTAAACAGCTACTGACAGCTATTCACATTGAAACATTATTATGGGACAGAAATATGTTTACAGAACTTACCATTAAAGTAAGTTAATTCCAGAGAATATAACTGCAGAAATATGAAGCTTGCAGTTTTGTTAAATCACTTTTTTTAATTGCTCTGTATAAAATATGTTATTCGTTAATGTGCTCCACTGTTCTAGGTGGGTGAACTTATCAACTTATCAGCATATTGTTGTGCGTTATTGTAAACACTTTTTCTATTGTTTTAAAAATAGAGGGAAAATGATTTCTTTTGTATTTGTCAGCATTCACAGATGCTGAAGCCAGAACCTTCTTTTAAATGTACAGAAAGCTCACAGCATTGTTTATCCATTGTGTTCTACTTTGCCGATTGAAGCCGTGCTATGCGTGTCCCTCCAGGCTGGATGATAGATGCAGACAGCAGACCCAGATTTAAGGAGCTTGCAGCAGAGTTCAGTCGAATGGCAAGAGATCCACAACGTTACCTAGTCATCCAGGTAAGAGCCTCACAGCTGGCCTCAAATGCCCATGATGTGCTGTGCAAAAATAACATAAAACACATAAGAATCATGGAGTCTTGTTTCTCTGCATAATATATGATATCTGAACCCTGATGCTCTCTGTGTCAGGGGGACGACCGCATGAAGCTGCCCAGCCCCAATGACAGCAAGTTCTTCCAGAGTCTGCTAGATGAGGAGGAACTGGAGGATCTGATGGATGCTGAGGAGTATTTGGTGCCACAAGCCTTCGGTATTCCTCCACTGGCATACACAACCAGATCACGCATGGACCCCAACAGAGTGAGTGTACTACCCCATCACACACTCATGCAGAGTAATTTAATAAACCACGCTCTGTTAGAGACAGACCACTTGTATTACAATGAATGGGGTAAATTGAAATGCCTCGGAAGCTCTAGCAAAAGGAAGTCACGTCTTCCGCATAAAAGAGCCAGTCTGCAAAGTCATCGCTTGGTCTTTACAATGGTTCTTGCTTTTTGATTTATGTTACAAAATCTAAATTGGCTAGAACTACAGTAACCTGAAATGTAATGTACATTTGTTTTTTGGTTTTATATATACTACCATTCAAAAGTTTGGATAAACAATAATGCATTAAATCTACCAAAAGTAACAGTGAAGATTTTTGAATTGTTAAGTTATTTTGGACTCCCTATTTATTGAATATTCTGGAAAAAAATGTATCACAGTTTCAGCTGAGAATGTACAGTGTCTTTGCCATTACATACAGTACTGTGCAAAAGTCTTAGGCCACTAGTATTTTCACCAACAAAAAATGGTTTTAAGTCGGTGGTTTTGGACTCCCTATTCAAGTATCCTGAAAAAAGTATCATGGTTTCAACATGGTGATAAGATTAAATGCTTTTATCTAATTATTTTTTAATTGTAATATTTCCCATTTTTAAAGTTTTTTTTTTTTTTTTTTTTTTTCTGCTATTTTGATCAAATTAATCCAGCCTTGGTGAGCCTAAGAGACTTCTTTCAAACTTACTGTATTAAAAATCCAGCCCAGTCTCACGGCAATTCATACATATTTTACGAGGTGGTTAATTCATACAAATTCGTACAACCTCACTTGTACAAATTCATATGATTTTTTCTAAATCATACGTATTTTACGAGTTGCCAATTTGTATGAATTTGTACGAATGACCTACACCTAACCCCACCCCTAAACCTACCCCTCACTAGGGTTTAGACAAATCTTACAAAATCATACAAGTGACCAAATTGTACGAATTGGTCGTGAATGTGTTGTAAAAATCGTACTGACCCCAAACCTTTGAAAGATAGTACCAAAATTGAATGCATCGTAAGGGACTTTGGAGTCAGTGAGTGTTCAGTGGCTAAATTGGACCGTACTTTGTCCATCCAATTGTGTAAAGTCTTTCAAAATCCTTGGATTGTCATTTTTGCAGCTCTTTAAAGTTCCTATCACTTCATCTGAATACTTGAAATAATAAGCTCTAGATTTCTGTTTTGGTAAAAAGTTTGAAGAGAATGAATTTACTCTTCAGCATATCACAAGTCCTTTCAAATATTAAAATATGTCTTTAGCAGGCAAAGGACAAGAGGTCGCTGATGCATTGAACATACATCATGCATCCACATTTGGGTATTTTGCAAATATTTACATATTTTAAGATATCTTTTACATTTTAATGCACTTTTAGTTCTCATTTCATGAAGCTCTATTTATTGCTTGTCTAAGGCTGAATTGAGTTTTCAGATGAGTCCATCATCTAACTGACGTTGACCTTGGAGTGGATGGATGCTCCCCTGGCCAATTAAGTGCCGCCCACGTGAGCATCCCAGAAAGCCCGACCCACCATTCCTGCACTGACAGATGCCACGCTCTCCCAGAACGAACCTGTCTGCCGTTGAAATATGAAATCATGAAAGCGATGAGAAAAGAAATGGAAGTCTTGCAATTCAATAATGCACTCCTATTGATAAAGGGTATTGAATGCTAAGATTCACCCAGTCTTTTTTTATTTACAGGTGCTAATTTGTCTTAGCATGTTCAAAAGCAGCAGTGCTCTTATGACACGCATTAAGGTTTTCCTGTGGAGCGGAGGAAGGAAAAAAATTGCCCTCAGTACGTGTGCCTATAATGGGCTCCATGCCTGGGCTTTCATTAGAGGCATGCCAGTGTAAATAACTGGGTCCGCACTAAAGTGAAGATGATATTTGCCCATAGACAGGAAGTCCAGAGTGGATATTTGCTCTGTGTTAGTCAGCCATGAGCACGTTATTAACTGTTGGTGTGTGCAGCGGCGATGGGAAAGGACAGCCGATTGGGATGCGTCTCAAACAGCTCTTAACTGTAACTTAGCGAGACAAAATCTCAGGGTTCAATCAGTCTTTGCCAGGAACTTAGAACGGATTTAGCGAGGGTGTGAGAGCGTGTGGGAGGGGTGGGTGTGATGAAATGTTTCCTCTTTTCGCCTGGACCGTGTTTGCTAACCATGTGTGCCATTTTGCATTCTAACT
Organism: Enteromius mattozi; assembly: GCA_032359235.1. Classification (NCBI taxonomy): domain Eukaryota; kingdom Metazoa; phylum Chordata; class Actinopteri; order Cypriniformes; family Cyprinidae; genus Enteromius; species Enteromius mattozi. Next base: position 15,956,087 of record JAUMHE010000056.1, on the reverse strand, counting down.
TGCGTTTTGTTTTCGTCTAACTGGGAGAGAAAAGAGAGTGAGCAGTATGAATATCAATGAGGGACATCAATCCTTCAGAGCCTCTTTGGAACATTACAGAAATCTTTCGCCTGCAGTTTGCCGTATAAACTGAGCTTTGGGGAAACAAAACTCTGCCAAATAACCCAAATAGTGGATTGCAATATTAACTCAAATTCATCTTCACTCAAAATGATTTGAAGTTTGAGCATAATGGAAAAAGCAAATTTTTGTGCATGTGTTTCAGCTCATCCTTGGTCAGTGGGTTGTAAATGTTTAATGGGATACTGGGATAAAAGTTATTTTTTTAGGTTTGGCATAAACATTAAATACTTTATATATTCAGGTTTGTTTACTTTTTGCATTGTTTATTTAAAGTTTATACACTTTCAGTTGCTTTTGATAAGAAAATAACTACTATGATATGTACAGATATAAAATTACTTATTTCATGATATGGCATTTTTAATCATACTACCTTACACAAGTATAGCTTTGACACGCAAAGGCTCATTTGACTGAGTTGTGACAGTCTCAAATCACAGAGTAATGCTCTGCCAAGCAGCACTCTTCATTCACAGCAATGAGCTCCAGTGTGCTTAAACAGCATCATGGATGGGTGCTGGAAAAGACAGGATGGAGAAACAGAGATGAGATGGGTGTTTTGTTGTCAGTGGTAAGGGAAAATGAGGAAAGAGACAGTGAATTCAGGACATAGCCAGTGTTTCTCTGAGCAACTGCAAACTTACTGCAAGGAGATCACAGCATCAGTAGAAAAGTGCTAAGTACTTGTGATGCGTATTTTAGAACAAACCGTTTTTAAATGCTTTACAAAAAATGATTTGGTTATTGTTTCTTTTATTTAGATTTTGGTGAACACAAACCAAACCAGAAAATCAATCTGTCTGCTTCACATTATCAACACTTAAGACTCAAAACAATACATGTGTGACTAAATTCTGATTGGTAATACCATGGTTTTATCTGAAGTACTTTCAAGAAATAAAATATGGTAATCATTCAGTACCATGGTACTACTGCAGTAGTTTTCAAACTTGTTCCTGGGGAATCCACAGCTCTGCAAAATTTTGCATGTCTCACATTACACACCTCATTCAGATCGTCAGCTCATTAGAAAAGAGCTCCATGAACTCAAATGAGTGTGTCAGATAAGGGAGACATGCAAATTGTGCAGAGCAGTGGGTCCTGACGAACAGGACTGAAAACCACTGTACTACTGTATTATAGTAACATGGTTTCATCATCTCATACCTTAAAATCTGCATTTTTGCTACAGTCTTGCCGTCACATCACTTAACAAAAATCGAATTCTCAACAAGAGCTAGAAACAAAGACAGGCAGATGGAGAGAGTCTGAGGATTAGGAATAAGAAAAAAAACAAATAGTTTAATTGTGATGAGATTTCTAATTGCATCAGGAGAGCTGCATTCCTACACACTCATCTGTTCATTCACTGTTGCCAAGTTTTCATTAAATCTCATAAACTGTATTAATATTTGGAGCCTCACTAGTATAAAATATTTGCCTCTCTTGAAGTGTTTAATTGTAAAGCAAACAGAAAGAGATCCTGTCGAAGATACTGAAAGGTTCATTTGTGTTTCTGCAGAATCAGTTTGCGTACCAGGATGGCAGCTTCGGCATGGAAGAGATGATGGCTACTATCCCACGGGTTGTGGCTGTGTCCGCAGTCAGCCCAGGCTGTTCTGCTCAGAAGCAATCCATGACCCAGCAGGGGGCCTCAGGGTCCTCTGAGCCATTTGAAGACAGCCGCTGTAATGGCACTCTCAGGAAGAAGGCCTCACCCAGGGCGAGCACCGGCGAGGACAGCAGTGGCCAACGATACAGCGCAGATCCAACTGTGATACTGTGTGAGCGTGGAGCGAGAGCCGAGACCGACCAGGAAGGATACATGAGTGCCATGCAGGACAAAAAGCCCTCAGGTACAGAAAGGATAAACTTGAGTTAGCGAGGAGATTGATCTAACAGAGCTCACCTAGAGATTTGTTACACATTTTACACAGTCATTTGTAACCTCGGTTGTGCTTTTTCAATGGTTCACACTGTTCCGGTTGTTACCCTGTGGTTAGTAATTAATCCTGCGTAGTCAGGTTTTCAGATTTCACTTTGAGAAGCCTGGGTTATGTTCTTGATATTTACAAGGTTGATAATATTGTCTCAACAAATACAGCACAAAACCTTGCTTGTCCATCTGTGCAAATTTCACCATATCCACTCTGGTCGTTTTAAAGGGATCGTTCAACTTAAAGTAAAAATGCTGTCTTTTGCTCGTGCACCATCATGCGATTGCACAAATGTAGGACTAACTTTTTGAAGATATTTTAAAGAATGTTGGAAACCAAACAGAAGAAAGTGCTGTAAGTCAGTGAATGATGACAGAATTTGCTGTCACTGTGACCTTTTGCCTTTCCCTTAAATGTTAAAACTAAATAGAACCTGTAAAAGTTTGAGTACAAAGCTCATAATATTTAATGAGAAAAGATTTGTGATTATTTGTCTGCACATAAATATTACATTAAGATGACACTCTTTTATCTAAAGTAATAAACTGACATTGCACCAAGACACAAATAAGTTTATCCATTAAGAAATTAACCTGTCAATTAATTTACAGGAATCCTGCTAAACAACCAACCTCTTGTTTCAAATTGCTGAGCTAAACCTACTATCAAGCAGTTTTTTATAACCCAGGGTTCAAAGCAGTGATTAATCCCTTTGAAATTTCACAAAAGTTGCTAAGACATTAAGAGTTTAGGACAGTTTGAAAAGAAACTAATGAATCTCGTATGTTAATTCTTGCACAGTCATGGTCTCACTAGCACACTTTATAACATCAATAATTTGCATTCTTCGGTAAAGTATGCTGAAGTAAACTCAAGCAAAAATGTTAATGGAAAGAACTCTGATTTACTATAACTCTAGGACTTCAGAGAGCATCCTATTGAGTCTGTTTAGAAAAACCTGCTGAGATCAATAGCAGCCGGCTTTACCTTAGAGAGCCATCTGTCACAATGTTCTCCTCTCTTCTGACAGCTCTTTTCTTTTCTCATGCAGATTATCTCAACCCTGTGGAGGAGAACCCTTTTGTCACCCATCGCAGAAACGGAGAGGTCCACACTCTCGAGCGAGTTTACCACAGTACCTCCAACGGGCAGCCCAAAGTGGAGGATGAGTATGTTAATGACCCGTTGTACCTCAATACCTTCCATAACTCTGGGGAAAAGAGTCATGACATATTGAGGAAGAACGGAGTCCCTGTGGCGCACTCGGCAGTGGCGGCGGCGGCGGCAGCAGCAGTAGCAGCAAACAGTGGAACTTCGACCAGCCAGAGCCTTTCCCAAACCATGCAACCAGTGGCATCCAACACCCACATCACAACACAGCCTCTATACCAAGGCAAGCAAAGCATCTCCACCCTCTCAGGCCACACCCTCCACTCCGCCCATCCTGGACATACCCTACACCCAACGCACACTCTCCATCCCGTTCACTCCGGGACCATCAAGGCCGACATAAAGCCCAAAAAGACATTTGACAATCCTGAGTACTGGCAGCACAGTCTTCCCCCCAAGGCTACTCTCCACAACCCCGAGTATCTGCAGGACTGCAGCACACGCTTCTTCTACCGGCAAAATGGACGGATCCGACCCGCCGTGGCTGAGAACCAGGAGTACCTGTCTGAGTATGCGCTAAAACCGGGGACTGTGTTGCCACCTCCTCCTTATCGCCAGAGAAACACTGTTGTGTAGCAACGACGACCCGAGGACAAAACAAGTAAAGTTGGAGGTAAAGAGTCATAGTGTGTTCTCACCCTGGCTCTCACACCAGCATCCCGATCTCTCCGCTCCTCTCTGAACTGGATTGAACACTCAACCTCCAATGACCTGGAACTGATCCACTTGAGTGAGCTTCTCCTCCAGGGGCATTGGTCACAGATGGCCACATCAATCAACGCTCCTTCTTGCTTGTCCCTCCTCACTTCAAATCACCATTAAGACCTGTTTCCCCTACCTGAGCCCAATTTTGGAAAGTGATACTCTTCCCAGCATTTGCTAGATTTTACACTCATCTCACTGAAAGCAAATACTGACGTTAATGTGGGTTGATCCAATAGCAGAGAGGACTTTTGTGCAATTACAGAAATGTTCATCATTTATCTTGTTTTTGGAATTTTGATTTGAAGCTACGATAAAATCTGCTGTAATTTATGACTTTGGTTAGCATAGATTATTTTATCACTCCTTACATGATTTTTATGAGGCAGATGTGTTGTATGCAAATCCGTCGTATTGGGAATATCATTGTGGGACCTGGGACAAAAGGGCCCAAAATGTTCCTCAATGTCGCCTACTGATTGAGACTGAAAAGTAAGCGACAGGCCTGGCTGTACGCTACATGCTGTTATATACAACAAAACATATGTTCATTACAGCGTGGTGTAAACCTGGACCTTCTCGAATGGTACATCTTCAAAAGAAACATTGTGTTATGTTCTGTTCAAAATATCTGCATAATTGATCTGCACATGTATTGCTCAAACAAGGCACTTTTTATTACTTCCATTGAGCCATTCTTTTTTTCATTTTTGACTCATAAGTAAGACTGGAACGATTGCCAACTGGAAACAGTCCTGCGGCCTATAAAACTACATGTGCAAAGTACCTTGATGAAGACAAGCACTCCACGCTGAGAACAATATCAGCACGCATATGAACGAGTCCGTACTGCAGCCCGCCACAAAATCAATAACTTCATAAAAGCAGATCTGCAACGGTCTACTGTAATAACGTTTTTATTGTTGATCTAGCCAGCATTGATCTGTACGCTCACAGATTTGTCACCTTAAGGTAGCCTTCCTTATTTTGTCATTTAATGTGTGGAACGAAAACCCAGATTGGGTTTACCTTGAACTTTAGAAGCTAAAATCAATACTAGCGACCAAGAGCATCCATGTAGATGGAGATGAACAGATATTTACACCGCTACATAGGCCCAGGATTGTACAGAAGACTCGACAGCACACAAGGCCTGGCTCCTCTTCTGAAATATGGCCGGAAAACTGTTAGAACTATATAAACTTGTCCCACATGCGAGTCGATGAGATGCACAAGACTTGCGATCAAGATGGCAGCTTTTTCTAGCTGGGTTCATTAAAACTGCAACAGTGAGGGACGTTTTGAAATCAAGAAGGCAGGAGTACCATCATGCAGTACCATGAGGAACAACTGAGAACGTACCAATGGAATATTTGCCCCGAGGTCAGAGATAAGACTGCCTCAAATCTGTCAACGCCATTTGAACTGCCTCCCATAATGACTTTTCTATAAGAAGCGTGTCACGGAGCTGCACAGATAGGAATTTAGGAAGATAACACAGCTTACTTGGGCATGTTCTTCTACTTAAATGGGGAAAAAAAACAACTTTGCTACATCTTCGGTAAAACCACGTCATCCAGGTTTCTACGGCTAGATTTGTGTATAGTTTTGAACACTGCCAGTCACTATGCTTTTCTGTTAAGGGGAATAATAATGATGTTGTGTTGCTGGTGTGGAGATGTAAAATGGTTTTATAGCACTTAACAGCCTGGCACAGCCATATGAGTTTGTTTTAAACACCAACGGCACTGATTGAATACTCATTTATTATAATCATAGTTACATGACGATAGCAGACACCAACCGCCCACATACGTTTGTTTTGCTCTATCATTTTTTTTCCTTTGTTTTTTTTTTTTTCATGCTTATGAATATGAAGGTTTACGGTTACATGGAGCACTTTAATTAATGAACATAAAGATAGAGCGGAGTTCTTTTCATTGTGGGAATTGCTGTTCCCATGTGATAACAGATTAGACAAATGACATTTTTGGCTCTCTACTGGAAACAAAAACAGGGAATGTTAGTGACGCGCAGTGATTTTGCCAAACACAGATGTTTACTAATTGAAGTATTTATCTCAAGCTTTTATCCTTAAAAATAATGCAATTAGGGCAGAATTTAAGGTGGGTTGCCGGTAAGATTACCTATATAATAATAATATTATAAATGACAACCTGTCACCTTTACATGACAAAACTGATACTTGAAATTGCTTCATTTTAGCTCCTATAGAGTTTGGAAAGTTTGAAATGGTTATGAAGTATAGTGTGTAGAACTAGGGCCAAATGATATTTTTATTCATCTTTCTTATAATTATGGTGAACCCAGTGCATAGTCATCTAAAGGTTTCTGGTTGGGGTTATGAAAAGCCCAAAGTAGTACAACCTCCGTGAAAACTCTCGTGTACAATTTCTAAGAGGGTTAAAGCTTTCAGTTACCTTCTCTTAGCCCAATTAAAGGCAAGGACCTTGTGCATATGCTACTGATAACGTCACCGTCTAAATGCAGCAACTGCTGTGAATACAGGGTGGGTAAAGATCTACTAAATCCATCAAGTGAGGAACAACTAGGCCAAAATAGAGGGAGAAGAATGCCTGATTTGTGAGGGTGACTGTTTGTGAAGATTTTCACAGTTAGAGACTGTTATAAGATGGAACTTCTTCTCTTTGGAAACATTTCCACTTTCTGGGAACTCTATGAAATGAGGTTTGGATGGAGCACAAACATTTTGTCTCACTGCATATTGTTCATTGGTAACATTTAGCAGAAGAACACGTGAAAGATATCTTGACATGATCTTGTGTGTATATATACCTGAAGGGGCTTGAAGATAATTATTAAATCAAGAGTAGCGAGATACTGTTTGAAGGCTTATGTTCTGCTTTTTTTTAAGCTTTGTTTTAAAAATCTTAAGAGTGAGTTCACTAAGTTTTAGTGCAGCACATTTGAATCAACTCTTCAAAATGCTTGTGCTGGTTGTTTTGCTCTTTTTCCTCATTCAATTCATGATCAACAACATCTTTTATATTTACTTAGGATTACAGCTTGATTTCTGTTAAGATTAATAGGTCAGTAGCAATTGAACCTAATTTACACAAGACATGTGTATGCTAAACTACAAACAATTTAATTTACAGTAAATACAGTACAGTGCAGAAACTATTTTGCCATATTTAGAGTTTGGTTAAAATTAATTGGGGGTGGCTGGTTGGAAAGTGTGGAATTTAAAAATCAAATGCAGAAGTGCTTAGTGAATTCACCCTTTGATCTTTTTTTTTTTTTTTTTTTTTAGCTTTCTACATTTTTAACATGTATCAGCCAGTTGCAATATACATGATTTAGGCACATAAAATTCTATTTAATGGGCCCTACGACTATTTTATAATAACCATGTGATCATATATTTTACTGTATAGAGAGGCAATAAGCTTTGCAAAATACAATGTGTTTCAGTTTGTGTTCACATTACTGTTAAGGTACTTAAAGTAAAGCACTTCATGTTTAACACCAACAAATTAATTTACAGTCTTATTGCGTCTGATTTAATCATGTATTTACATATCAAATCTGCTGTTTCAAAGATGCAAACAAGCACAAGTTTTTTCTTTTGGGTCCTTCTCATTAGTTGTGCTACCTTTTCTTGTCTTTTCTTTTATCATTTCTCTTGAAATGGTCACTGGAACTTATTTTGCATGTGGCAAGGTAGTCAGAAAGTATGGGTAGACTAAGCACAGTAAAAAGAAAAAAAAAATCATTTTGTATTACAAAAGGACAAAAACAAAGGGAAGAAAAACACCTGCAACATTGACATTCGGAATGGTTGTTCCTCATGATTTTACTACTGTACGTCAATGAGAAAATGTGAATAGTATTTTTATAGACAGTTGAATTGGCCAGATGTATTTGTAAATAGCTGAGAAACTTATGCTCTTTTTGGACTGACCTTTTTTTCCTTTCTTGTTTTGTTGACTTACATTGTGTGTGACCAGTTATTCTTATTTGATGGCTGTATATATATCTGTAATTTAAACAGCACATATTTGATTTTGTAGATCTTGCAGGTTCTTTTAGTACTTCGGTGTGTTTTTTCGTGACCGTATGTAGCCCGGCTTGGTGCTTTTTGTGTTTTTTAACCTCTGCCCGTGTTCGAGAGGTAGGAGATGTTTTCTTTCTGTCAGGTATAGCCTCCCTCCATCACCTCACAATTTGCTCTTTTTGTACAGAATCCAGTGTGGGGAATCTGCAGCTGTGTGACGATAGCATTTGTATCTCCAAGGAATCTCTCTCAACTCCAGTTAGGCTTTTCCTGACATTAGTTCTGGTCATATGGGTAGTGTCTAGTTCTTTCTCAGTATGTAATTCATATTCATGCACAATCTCCCATCTCTGCAGCCAACCGCAACGTAAGCGAGCTCAGGCTTAGCCGAGGTACCGCGAGCACAAACATGGTGAAAAATAACGCCAAAAGCTGAGCTCCACCTTCTCAAATACATCCGCCATGGTGTTCCTCCAAGAGATGCGTAAGTCAGAGTGTATTATTCACGCTGTCAAGTGGACTAATTGCCTGGAGTGGTGTTCATTTGGCCACGTTGTTATTGAGTGACGGCTCATCAAAACTAAAGTCAAGTCTTGTCATTTTTAATGCCCATCTTCAGCTCTGGTCACAGTAAATTTCTTCACCACAGCTTTCCCATTCCCCAAAGCTAGAGCATTTAAATACTGTTTCACAGTTTTGTTACCTGAATCTATATTTTTAATTTAATATAAATAAATAAATAAATACAACACCTGATATACGAGTCTGTTTTTTTTTTTTCAAAAGCAAATGCATCTCACGTTCTTTGACATTAAGATGGCTCAGAGATTGTGCTTTTTGAATGTCAGATTCTGACATTTTTTTTTCACAGCATTTTGAATGTCTTGATGGATAGCGAGAGTCTGTCAAGTCTACAACCTCTTGAAGGGAATGATTCAGAATTTCACTCTGTTAAAATCAGATATGCCGCTTCCGAATGCTTTCAGATTTCAAAAATCACATACTACAGCCTTTTTAAGCATCATAAAAAAAAGATGGGATATAACATCAAAATGTCACAGTGAACCACTGTCCATGTGCTCTTTACTGCATATTCATCACTTTGTTTCAACAGATGTCTTGTCTCTGAATTAAGCTCTAAGGAGGCAATGGTTTTATATGAGGATGTGAGGTAGTTCAGCATTTATAGGTGCTAGTCTGATTTTATTGTGCTTTACACCGTAATCTGATGAAAGTTCTTGCACTTTTACCTAAATTGCATTGCAACCACCTTAAAACTTAATACCTCTGATAATCGCAACACAAGGTAGTAAAACAAGATTATTTGTGTTGTGTGCTTGCTCATGACAGATCTTTTCCCCCGCAGTGACATTTTATGGTGTCATCACTGGAAATCCAATATTGTAAGAGGGTGTGATCAGTATCGTCTTTCTTTTTTCCCCCTCTCATACTGAGTCAAATCACTTTTTTCAAGCACATAATTGAGTGTGATAGATGCAATCCATCATTTTTCCAGCCCTCCCTTCTTTACCTGTGACATTCTGTATGGATTTTCCCTTGAAGAGAAATGATCAGAATCTCTGGATCCAAATATACCCTGATCTCTCCAGCTGAGATGATTTACTGCTGCTGTTTTTGTACTTGTTTTTTCTGAAAACATCTGCATTCTACCCTAAAATAATGCATTTGATTGGGTAATATGCTCTAAATTAGGATCAAATTGGGTACTTTCATATTGCTTGAGTGTGAACAGAACCTGAAAAATGCCGGAAAATTAACTCCAGCAATCGCTCGCCTACAGGAATAGCTCAAAAATAAAAGTTGTCATTCATTAACTCGCTGTTCCAAACCAGTATATGGTGTATTTTTCCCCCCAATCCATTATTTTTTTTAAGATTCTTCACAAAAAAAAAAAAGAGCATACAGGTTTAGAATGACATAAGGGTGAAGAAATCATGATGAAAACTGTACTATTTTCACTATAAACTTAATACTATTCACTTAATACCATTCATTCACTATACACTATTACATTTTGAAGAGTTGCAGCATTTTTGTGAAAAGGTCTGCTTATGTAGAACTGTGAAATCTGTAATACATTACAATATTTGTTTTTTTAAGATTTCACCCTGATATGCAGTCTGGAGATTTCACAAAAAATTATATATATATGTTTTAGCTAAACACTATGATTTTATTCAGTTGGCAAGTGTATTAACTATATTCTGTCAATTTCACTGATTTTTATGTCCAAGTAGCTAATGATTACTTTAATGATATTACTAGTAGTTTATGTCCCTGTTCTCCAAAATCAGAACCAACTAAACCAAGGGAGAGGGCAATAGTGTTCTCTTTCACAACAGAGCAATGCTATTCTATTTTCATTGTGGAGCTGGGCATCTTCGTTTTCATAAATGCAGAGATAAATGTTGTGCTTCGTCATGTGTTGCAAGAAAGTGTACACGGCGCTAAAGGCATTTTCCAGACTACACAGCCTGGTGTTACTGAAAGCCCTGTCGGTACATCAGCATGTGCTGCGTTCGTGATTGAGTGGGCCCGGTATAGACCACTAAGCAGAGGAAGAGTTCCCCTGAGAGCTTTCATTATAGGACGCATATTACATTCCTTGCAGTGGAGAGATGAGGCGCAAAAGCCACCAAGCAAGAGTCTTTCATTTTCCCTCAACGTGCCCATCGATATGCCTCTGTCTACAGGTAACCTACAGGCCAATCTCTAGAGCAATCTCATTGCTTGAATCCCATTACAAAATTTCTTTTTTGAATCATTTCATATTGGATATTTTCCTGGCTGTTGCGGTTGAGCAATGCTCATCAGTCTGCTAATTTGTAAAAAAAATTAACCAAACTTTATACATTATATAGGCTATTGGTTTATTTTTATTTATGCATTTTTTTAGCTGGACACCCAATTTAATATATAGGCTGGAATGCTATTGCAGCGTCTAGGCAATGGTTTACTTCAGTTTCTCATTCAAGATGGGTTCAGAGATTTAAAGAGGAGAACCTATATCTATAAAAGGAGAATCTATAAAAATAATGCAAAATCCCTTAGTTTCTCCAAGATACTACAAGGGCAACAATGATCTAGTTACTATCTTGTCTGGCTATGCTATAATAGTCCTCTCAGCCTCTGCTATTAGATATCATAACTTCATCATCTGGCAGCCACAAACATGTTTCTCCACTGACAGTCATTCAAAAGTATTTGCATATTGACAAAAAAAAAAGAAAAAAGCAAGCAATATATAAACCACAAACATTTCATTATGTTATAACATTTTACCAGTGCACTTAAAAGCATGAAAACCTTTTTCAGGGCTGTTCATTAGATCATGAAAAGCTTTCTGTTGCCTTTGACATCAGAGCTGAAAACCAGTGAAGGGTTGTGTGTGTGTGTGTGTGTGTGTGTGTGTGTTCAGGCTTATCAGTTCTGTCATGATGTAATTTTTCCTGCATCTCTTAGCCATTAGTCACATAACTTCTCATGGTATTATAGAACTACTTGGTTTTGCTCTGTAAAGCTTGACATATGGAAGGAAAAAAAAAAAAAGTATTGTACCTTTAATAGTTTAAAAAAAGAAATCTTTAAACTTTGCGTATGTTTCTGGTTGAGTATTATATTTGATATATGAAGCTTTTATCATACAAGATAATATGGAGCTCATACTTGGAAGAAAGAAAAAAAAATAAAACTTTTATTAAGAGGTTCAAACCCAGCAAAAATATGCATTTATAGAGAATGGTCCAAGAAAGAGAAAATATTGAGTATTCAGTTCTGTGGATGAAAGTGTCTTGTTGATGACAGAGGTCATAGGAGAATAAGCAAACTGGTTTGAGCTGATAGAAAGGTAACAGTAATTCAAATATGCACAACATGTCAAACCTTGAAGCAGATGGGCTACAGCAGCAGAAGACCACACCAGGGGCCTCATTTATAAAGCGTGCATACACACAGATTTGATCTTAAAGTGTGTGTATGCTTAAAATCCACACCAACGCTCATATTTATAAAAACTATCTAAGAAGTCAAAAAGTTCTTAGCATCACGTCAGGGTCTGAGCAGACATACTGTACGCACTTTTTATTGCCGGAGAATTGCAGGTTTTTGAAAATGTAAGCTGTGAAGCACGCTGTTCTAAATTATCATGATTGGTGGTTTTTAGGGGTTTATATGTTAATGACATTAATTAGGAGTCATTTACAAGGCAGAAAGCAGAAACAATTTATTTGCGCAAGATTCAAGATCATTTGAGACTTTTATAATTTTTACATCTGAAAGAGATGCATTGTACATTAATTCTATGAATCGCACATACGCATATCTTACATCGTAAGATCAAGTTTAGGATGGTTTCTGCGCAACATTTTATAAAGGAGGCCTCAGATGTCACTCCTGGTAGCTGAGAACAGGAGAATTATGCTAGTTTGTACTTTGTGGATCACTAAAATTGGACAATAGAAGATTGGAAAAGGATTGAATGGTCTCAATTTTTGCTGCAACTTTTGGATGGTAGAGTCAGAATTTGGCATTAAGCAGCATGAAAGCATGTATTTACCCTGCCTTGTATAAACGCTTCAGGCTGGTGCCAGTGGTGTAACTGTGTAGAGAATAATTTCTTGGCACACTTTTGGCTTCTAAGTACCATTTAAACACCACAGCCTACCAGTGCATATTGAGCATAACAAAGAGTTCTCTTAGGGTAACCATATTTTTGTTTTTCAAGAAAGAGTAAGAGGTAGGAGGCAGGGTTTCACCTAACAGTTTCTACCGTATTTTGCATATAAAAATGTATGAGTCTTGTTTCCGGTCGCATTGTCATAAGCAAGAAGTCTTCGAATTCCAAACGGGGACGGCCAATCGTAGGGAAGTTCCAAACTAAAGTGATCAACTGAAACCTCTTCCAGAACACACTGGTTTGTAATGCAAAACATTTGACCTTTTACTGCACATTTTTCTTTTCGTTTTTTTCCTATAGCGGATAATGAACCCGGAAATCTTACTTCCACATTTAGGTCCATGAAGTCCATGAAAGTTTTATCACAGGCTGAATGCAAAATTGTCCAATACAGGTATTTCAGTCAAACGTATTTTTTACAAGATTTCAAACCTTTAACCCACTTGGGAAAAATTAACCCATGGCAACAGTTTAAAAGTAGCCCTTTGGTGGAAAAAATAATACAGATTTAGCAACCCTGCTTTCGAAAAGAGCTGAAGGAGTCAGATTTGACTGATCACAGCCAGGTGAAGTATAAGTAGAGATGACTGACAAGACCATGCTAGAGTATTTGCTGCTTTACAGATCCTGAGCTCACTTTCAAATATCTTTTTTTGCAAGATGTGCTCCGTTTAAACACAGTAAAATGAGGACGTATGGTCACCCTAGTTCACAATACTCAAATGGCCTTCACAGTGGTAAACTGTGGTTACAGAATCGTCTGTCAATTTACAACGGCTGTTTTTTGTGTTTTAGCTTTCTTCTTGCACATACTTGTTTCTCATGACTCTTTTCTTTCCCTTTTATGAAGGAAACATCGTTAGAAATGTTCATGGTTCTCTCTTTAAAAAAAATTCATGCAGGCTTGTTTAAGTGGAACGGCTAAAGCGAAGAAAATTACCCCAATTATTTCTCTTCCACAACAGGATCGTTCTCCAGGTCAGCTACATCCTCAGGTGCTGCTTTTAATCACAATTAGCAATCAGGAAACAGCCGTCACGCAAAGCCGTAGCAGGACGTGCGTTCGCATGTTTGTCTTGGTAATTACTGCGGAGCCTGCCTGTGCTGCGCCAGTCTGAAGTGATCTGATCTTCAGATGTTTGCTGCCTCATCTTTCTTTCTCTGTGTAATTGTTCCATGGCTTTTTCCAAGAAGCTCACACATTTGTGCTTTGTAAATGAGCTAAGTGTCTCTCCGAGCATGATCAGCAGGGTTTGATTGGGATTTTAAGGCCTATCAGTTCCATTCTTCAAAGGCTTGAGTCTGTTTGAGTTTTCAGTTTTCTCTTTTGCTTTGACATAAATTGTATCTTTGAATACTTTCAGTCACACTTATAAGTTGTATATTTTTAATTGTGTTCCTTATTTATAGTCACATTTTGTTTGGGTTATTAGTAATCAAATCCTCAGGAATGAAATGTGTGTATTGATAGTGATATGACGTGCACATTTTATTTATGTGAAAAAAAAGTTCTTCTCTACCCAATCTGATAACTGCACTACTAAACATTTGATCAACTACCAGCCTCAAATGTGTTTGTAAGGCCTAATATCTCTCTAGAATTAAGCCAAAAGGTTTCCTTAGTGCCTGGTAAGTAAACAATCCAAGACATGGCCTTCATGACCGTTAGTGCCAACAAACAGCTCTTTCATGAGTCATACCTTCCGTGCTGCAGGTGGGTGATGAGAAATATCTCTGCAGAGACAGCTATGTGTGAGAAGAAAGAACCCCAAAGGTCCTTCAGCCATCCTGGGTCAGCATCGTCTTCCTCTTCTACTTCATCACCTCTCCTGTTGCCTCATGGAGATCAGCTGCTATAGCTCCAATAAGTTTCTGAATATAGTTGTCAGTCCAGAGAATGTCTTAACACATATCCCACGAGAATAAGCAATGAATGGAAATTTATACAATGAAAAATGCAAGGCACTGGGAAATATATTCAGTCATGAACTCTACTAATAATGCCTTCATGGCTATAGATAAATATCCTGACAAAAAAGCCAAAATGGCACATGCTGGAGCCAAAACAACCCTCCAAGGAAACCAAACACTTTCTTTTTCTCTCTCACACATATGTGCTGTAAATACTAGTGTTGGGAAAAACCTATACCTAAAAGTAGTGATACTACTAACTTTCACTACATTTGTCAGTAGCGTGAAAGTGCTTTAAAAATAGTGTGGCTTATTAACAAGCATTTTTTCCAAAAGGAATGTGATAAAACATTACATTGATGTATTTTTCACACTGCGCACTCAACTTTGCAACAGAGCCAATAATCAAACTTGTTCTCAAATATTCATTTTAATGACTCAAGGTGAGTATTTTTATTTATTTTTTTTTTTAAAGTTGTAAGCATTTATCTGTTTACAAAGTCTACACTTTTAGTTTGTTATACATTAATTAAGGTTTATTAGTAGTTGTTCAGTTTTAAATCTATCTCCATTCATATATACAGGTGCATCTCAAATTAGAATGTTGTGGAAAAGTTCATATATTTCAGTAATTCATCTCAAATTGTGAAACTTGTGTATTAAATAAATTCAGTGCACACAGACTGAAGTAGTTTAAGTCTTTGGTTCTTTTAATTGCAATGATTTAGGCTCACATTTAACAAAAACCCACCAATTCACTCAACAAATTAGATTCTCTATGGGGTTCAGGTCTGATGAGTTTGCTGGCCAGTCAAGCACACCATCATGATGATCATTTAACCAACTTTTGGTGCTTTTGGCAGTGCAGGAGCCAAATCCTGAAATCTGCAACTTTAAAAAGCTGGTCAGCAGAAGGAAGCATGAAGTTTTCCAAAATTTCTTGGTAAACAGGTGCAGTGACATTAGTTTTCAAAAAACACAATGGACCAGCACCAGCAGAGGACATTGCACCCCAAATCATCACAGACTGTGGAAACTTAACACTGGACTTCATGCAACTTAGGCATTGAGCTTCTCCACCCTTTCTCCAGACTCTAGGAACGTGGTTTCCAAATGAAATACAAAACTTGCTCTCATTTGAAAAGAGGACTTTGAACCACTGGGCAACAGTCCAGTTCTTCTTCTTAGCCCAAGTAAGACGCCTCTGACATTGTCTGTGGTTCAGGAGTGGCTTAATGAGGAATACGACAACTGTAGCCAAATTCCTTGTGTGTGGTGACTCCTGATGCCTTGACCCCAGTCTCAGTCCATTCCTTGTGAAGTTCACCCAAATTCTTGAATTGATTTTGCTTGACAGTCTCCATAAGGCTGCAGTTCTCTCTTCCACACTTTTTCCTACCACTCAACTTTCTGTTAACATGCTTGGATACAGCACTCAACAGCCAGCTTCTTTGGCAATTAATGTTTGTGGCTGTCTTGTTTGTTTGTCTTCTGTCTTCCCCATGATTGTGTAGCCTAGTGAATCAAACAGAGACCATTTTGCAGGCTCAGGAAACCTTTGCAGGCGTTTTGAGTTGATTAGCTGATTGGCAGGTCACTATATTCTAATTTGTTGAGATGTGAATTGGCGGGTTTTTGTTAAATGTGAGCCTAAATAATCACAATTAATTAACACAATTGTAATAATTACAATTAAAAGAACCAAAGACAAACTAATTCAGTCTGTGAGCACTGAATTTATTTAATACACAAGTTTCACAATTTGAGTTGAATTACTGAAATAAATGAACTAATTTATTGAGAAGCACCTGTAAGTTTGATGTTTTGATATCTTTATTGTCTATGCCAGATAAATGCTGCATTAATAATCTTAATGTTACTTAATGTTAATTTCTATATTCCCTGATATATCAGTCAGATTCATTGTAGTTCTTAGATCTATTTTGTAGCTTATAATGTAGCTATCTTTTTTAAAGGTTAGTTTTACGGTCACGTTACTACTTTAGATTATAGCTTGTGGATTTTCAAGATACGAATTTCAAAGTAGCTTCCCAATACCGGTAAATACAGTCTTCCATCACATCTATATGACTCCCTGCAGTCCCTCCATAGGGACAACAGTGTCAAAGATGGAAGATTTTCCACTCACAGCTTGGTGGCTGGTGCTGGGTGAGGGCCGCCCACTCTTTCTGTGCCTTATTGGTCCAGTTTTCCTTTAGAAAATGAGCATCAGCCTAAAGCAAACTCTTGGGAGTACCCTCAAAGCAGTAATATCCCTGCAGGATAAATGTGAATGTCCTCTGACAGCGTTATTGGGTTTTTAACACCATAATAACCGCTTCGGCGCTGGGTCTCAAGTCAACATTTCCCCGCCTATGGCCTTTCGCTAAAGCAAAGTGGCTACAGTAATTTCAGAGCGAAAGCTTACGTCCAGTAATTGTAGGATTGGAGCCATTATGGCTAGGCCTAGAGCCAGAGCGAGCCGCTAATGCACATCATTAGCATGTCGCTCCCGCTCATAAACAGTCATCTGACTGCTGTGTTGACTGCATGTTTGCGTCTGTGCTCCTAACAAAGTGACGGCATTGGATGTGTGATGTCAGCAACTAATTCATTTCCATTCTGCTCAGACGCAGCCCCACCAGTCACTCGGTGACAAATTAGCCCAAAAATATGAAAAATTAAATCAACCATGAAATCAGTTAATTAATTTCCCTACACATGAGGCTATCATCTCATATTGTGAAACTTTTGTCTAATCAGTAAACGGAGGGTTGGGTGATATTAAAATTAGGCTCTCTTACTAATTTTTCCATATTTTTGATATTAGAATTTTGCAAATATCAAATAAACATGGATTGTAGTAAGGGGTGACATATAGCTAATGTTTATGTTTTGTTTTTTCATTGAAATATTGACTTGACCATTATCTTGGGATTTGATTCGACAATTAGAAACAAGATTAAGTGAAAGAAAATTCTGGCTGTTCCATAATCTCATTAATATTCATGAGCCAATCTGATAAGGTTTATAATATGTCCTCTCATATTATTGCAGATTGTTTCCACACCCCTGATTATGATACATCATCTTATCCTCTCATTTCCCTCCCTCTCATCCAAACTACAGGCAGACTTCAGTAGATGTATTATTTTATTCTCATCGCATAACTGTACCTCCAATTACCCCTGCTTCAGACAAGCCTGTAGCTTTAATGGCGGTGCACACACATACAGCATTATTACATAAATATGCCCACAGACAGCTTAAACACACAATCATGCATCTCAGTGCGAGCTGGAGCTCGTGGATCATTAGCGCTTTTGAAGACATGCTTAGCTCCACACTTTGCACAATTTACCACAGAGTTTTGTTTACTCTTCCATAGAAAAGAACTGCTGCATACCGCGCTAATAAATACATTTTCATAACAAATGGACAATAACATTGTACTGCGTCCTAAACAGATGTGACAAAATAAGGAGATTAGATGTATGCTTTATGCAAATCTCAGTTCTCAGACAAGAGGCATGTTAATTTGTTTGTTATCGCAACACACATTACTAGGTAGCTCTGCCCATCATGGGCTCTCGTTGGTTGATTTAAGTATCTGAAATCATCTGATCACATGATGTGACTGTAGTGGCATGACATTTGTAGATAAAGTCGTTCAAAAAACACTTTCATTTTCTTATAATATGCATTTATTTTCACCTTATTTGTTCAACGACTCGCAAACAATTCCTTCTATGATTCACCCATTGAAGAAGAGGCTTCTGTCTGTTTTTTATCACGTGCAAATGATGTTATCCGCCATTTTAGAGAGTATCACAATGCATATATGCGCGCTTTTCTTTTGGAGTAAAAAATGGATGTCAAATACATCAAAGCATGATGTGTATTAAAATGTGCCAGGGTCACATACTGAACCTGTGTTTTAGTGCCACTCAGTGGACATTTCTCTTTGAAACTGTGGCAAAACGTGCAGTATGGTACATAAAACGGTGTTGCACAAAAAGTACACAGAGGCACATATTGTTTAGGAGACCAGGTTAATAATTTCAGTGGTGTTGCTGTCTATGGAGAGTCAGATGGCTCTCCGATATCATCAAACATATCTTAATTTGTGTTCTAAATATATTCAAAGGTCTTACAGGACAGAATTTTCACTTTGGTATGTACTGACCCTTTAATCTCGAAGGAGGATCTACTGTGTTGATTCACATAAAAAGACAATGTAGCAGTTATTAAATTCATCAAAAATGATGATTAAACATTTTGGTTGTGAACCACTAGAATAATTCAAAGGACTCCCATTGTAACACTATAATACCTGGCCTATATATTGGCATGTCACCACCTACTGGTCGAAGAAAAGAAGGGATCATTACATTAATTGGAGAATGCATCAGAGAAAACCTTTTTGATTCAAAAGATTCAGCTCATTGATTTATTAATGATAAAAACCAAGAGCCCAAACACAATATTATACTGTGATATATTCTAATATTTGTTCACAACTAGGTCCTAATAACTGTATTTATCGAATTATGGCTGGCTGTGAATCCAGTCTGATTTCCTCGTATTCAATGTTTATTTCCAACTAATGTTTAAAAACACTTCCCATGTCGCTCTGATTTCTCACTTATAAAGTCCATGGGTATCAGACAGTCCTGCTGAGAGCTGTCTCAGAACGGAATCTCTTTTAATGAAGGATTTACAGTCCGCTAAGGCTTGTGTTACTTATAAAGATATCTATCTGCTGTAACTTACACATATTTTTCCCTAATTTCTCCAAGAATCAGTAGTGCCAGAGTGTAGAAATTATGCCCTTGTACACAATTTATGGTCCCATTATAATTTGTTTTGATAGTTAGCCATAAAACTGAAAAGGCAAGAGGGTTATTTTTGTATTGTTTATCTTGGAGGGGCTAATTGAAGTGTCACAATTCATTATAAAAGCTGTGTCCTCCACCCGTCCAGAGGCAAACGACAGTATCAATCTCCCTCTCCGTCTCCTCACATCACTATCCCAGCATGACTTTGCGTAGGAGTGCAAGTCTGTCTCTGTATTCAGATAGCTCCTTTATCTCTTTCATGGGTCGGATTCGCAGGGAATTCAAGAACCGTACTTCGTTAGCTTGAATTCTCTGTTAGTCACTTAGGATAAAAGCATCTGTCAAATGCACAAATGTAAATGACAGTGTGTTGTGACGTCAAAAAAGCTCAGATGTTCAGATGAGTTTCAGCATATTATATTATTCGTTTAGGTGCAGAAAGAAGAAAATGCTATGAAAGTCGCTCTTTGCAGAATAGCTGCACCCTTGGAGAATTGCTGTCTGAAATGACAAACTTTCAGTGACTGGTTGAGCCAACAAGTGTTCCAGACACTCATAGAAATGCCAATCCATCCAAAGGTAGGCTCCCCTAGGCTTCATACCATCTTTGTTCTTGAAGTGAAATAATATAATATCAGCCTGGTTTCCTATCCAAGCTTCATTTGTTATTGCCAAGCATATTGTGGTAATGCTGGATGTTTAAATGTCAAAGAAATCCAGTGCTATCCCACACAAATGAGGGGTTTGAAATGTTATTGCTTTTCTCATCTGCAGATAAATCAAAGGTGATGACATGTTAATCCGGGCTGATAGACTGATGACATGTCTTCCTGACAAATGGCTACTGTAAGTTGAATTTGCCTTTTTTCTTTCTCTGTTGCACAGTCCTGTAATTGCCATTTAAAAGTTTTTAGGGTTAAATTGATGGATGTCAGTCTGAACAGTGCGCTACGTCCTTCTATTGCACTTTAATTTATCCTGACATCAATCATTTACCCCCGCGTGCTTCATTACGGTCAAACTCTAAGAGAGGGAGAGAGCGCTCTTGTTTTTGTCCTTGTATCAGAATTGCCATAATATCAAATCCTGTTTTCTCTCCTGAGCAGCCAAACAAATGGATGCAAGATATAACGTCTCACGTCACTGCAACTCAGCTCTTAGTTCCAATATTTATCTTCTTTTGCAAACATGCAGCACAAACCAAGCAAATCCCGTCAACATTAGCAACTGATCCGGCACCTATTTACGAGGTTCCTCTACATTTTATTGTGAGAATAATAAGGATGTAGTTTAATAGTTTCTAACTTATTCTGATATAATCACATCACTCACATGGTGCAGCTGATTCCCACCCACTTGGCTAGTGTTTGCTGTAGCAGTTGCGGCATGCTTTAGAAACCCTCCGACTTCCCCTGCTCCACCTGCTGTTTAGTTGTACAAACCTATATGACTGTCAGTCATTTAGTTTATTTAACAATCACCCTGGTTGGACCACATTGATTTTCACTGCATGGACAAAAAAAAATTCATTGAAAGTCTGTGGTTTAAAACAACGTAAGAGAGAGTAAATGATAAAGGAATTTCTCTTGAATTATCTCTTCAAGTACTGCTCAAACAGAAACCACTGAGTTTAGATTCTACTATACATATTCATGGCCTCTAGTGTTGGATATGTCAGTGTCAGAAGTGCCAGAAATGTGTGTTTTTTCCCTGCAAAAGTTTTTTCTATAGATCAAACAGCAGAGCAAGGCAATAGCAACACTATTGTTTGATTCCAAGGGAATACATGAAATGTTAAAATGTGTATTTTGAATTCCATTCAAGTTGCTTTGAATTAAGTTGTCTGCTAAATGCACGTATATAAATGCAAAAGAAAGGAATACAGATAGCTAGCATTTGTCATGGGATGATTACTATACCAGAAGAAACAGAAAGGTCATGCTTTTTTGGTTGTTTGCCACAGGACTGTGAAAAACATTAACTGTCGCTATTGTACAATAAGTTTTTTGCAGCGCTGTGCAATTGAAGTCTTCCTGTGCAAACCTTTGCTCCGCTTTGTTAGTCTTCCTTTACTAGCAATTAGACTCATTAGTCAGAATGTGTGTGATACAATCATGAATTAGGATGCTCATTAGTGGAAGGAGCGCTGATGAGCAGGATCATTTTACTGATGTAAGGTGCGTAACGTCTCTTGTCTCCGTACTGATGACTGTTCTAGTGGGACATGGTATTGACTAATTTCTCTTTCTTAACTTTTCCTTATGCTCACTATCAAACAGCAGCATTTTACTTTTAAGATTTGGAACATGGTAGACCATCTCAGCAACTTAAGGTGGTCAAGCTGGTTTTTGGAGTAGTAAATGGCCAGCTAGAAACCATCTTTCGTGTTTCAAAACACAACCATCATCTTAAGCTGGATTTTCTGCAGGAGAGACACCCTCTGGTGTAACTTTCAGACCTAATGATGGTGAATTATCACAGGATGTGTCATACCAAGCTTTGACAGTTCTCTCTCAGGCTGCAAAATAGACAACAATAAGGACTGACTTTCTTCCTGGGGTAATGGTAGCTCTCCTCCTGTCTCACCTGTGCCCCTTAGAGAGAGGGTTATGGTGCTGCATGCTCCCCTATTGCTTCAGTGATGCTAAATTACTGCCAGAGAGAAATAGAAACCCAGGCAGTGCTCACAGAACTCTCAAATCCTTCATAATATTGTAATTATGGAAGCAGGAGGCAGACAACAAAGCAAACAACAAAGCTTAGAGAGAAGGAGAGGTCGAAGAAGCAAGGCAAGTAAATGAACTGAAAACAATAAATATCTTCTGATCAAACCTCTTGATTGCTTTTGTTTTAACCGTGCAGGCCTACAAATGCCTGCAAACATGCTTCTCTATGACGGCTGTGTTCTATTTTAGTTCTTTTTAGTATTTCTCAAGCAGATCCATTGCCCTATAAATGTTTGCCTTGGGTTCTGAAGGAGTTACCATGGTTACTGCTGCTCTTGTAAGTTCGTAGACAGGAAGGAGGCTTGAGTTAAGCTGTCCATTCAAGGCTGACGACAGACTCAACACCACCTTGAGGATGAGGAAAATATTGCAGTGTTTTTGTCTACACTAGGGGTTTTCTGACTGAGTTCTTGGGACCACCAGGAGGCCTGCAATGTGGTCAGTGGAAAAACAATAATAAAATCTAAAATAAATTTTTTTTTTAAAAAAATCAATAAATAAAATGTAATACTTTAAATAAATAAATAATCAAAATAATTAATAAATAAAAGTATAACAAACAAACGGCAAAGCATTTAAATAAGCTCAAATGTCCTTTTTTCAGATTTATGCTGCTTTCTTAGGGTCAGAAATAATTAAGGATATTTCATTCTATTAGTCATAACTAATAAAATAGCTGTGATCAATAATTGTAAAAACAAAATGACTGTAAATAAAATAATTGTAATAGTTTCCTCTCAGGTTTATACAGTAATGTCTAAAATCACTAATATTAAAAAAAGGTCTCAAACAAAATCTGAAAATGTTCTCTATTTTTATATTTTACAGATAGATAGATATATATATATAAATGTTAGAAATACATTTAGAATTTTTAAAATAAAGAAAAACAGGTTTTTTATTTGAAATGTATAAATTTTACAGTAGAAATGTTAGTCTAAATGCAAATAGCTCGCTAACTCTCTCTCTCTCTCTCTCTCTCTCTCTCTCTCTCTCTCTCTCTCTCTCTCTCTCTCTCTCTCTCTCTCTATATATA
>JAUMHE010000056.1:15912020-15932809 GCA_032359235.1 Enteromius mattozi | reverse complement strand
GGAAGAACTGAAGTGTTTTCAGAGAAACGCAGGAAAAGCGAGACGCGCAGGATCTGGGTAGTAAACCGGACCTTTCACATCCTTTCCATTAGTCCCTTTCTTTATAAATACACAAGTGGTTTTGTTAAAGCATCATTGTAAATGTTAAAAAGAACTAACTAAATTCAAAACTGTCAAGAGCCAAGTCCATGTATTTATCACAGAAGCACTGAAGAGTTCAAATAGTAAAACCTAAAATCATTCCCTCCTCGACCTACTTTAATTTCTCCAGTTTGCAGTTTGGATCTGAGAGCAGCTTGACTCCTTGTTCTCCTGGGTGGTTGTAGCTCAGATCCAGCTCTTTCAGGTGTGAGGTGTTTGAGCTCAGAGCTGAAGACACATAATCACAGCCTTCCACTGTCACCATGCAGCTAGACAATCTATAAACACACACAGAAACCACATGACATTAGTTTGGCAATCAAATCAGTGTCATTCTGACACTTTCATACAGCTTTCATTTCAACTGTTAAACTGTTTCCACCCGAAAATGAAAATTTATCAGTTAATCACTTACCCTCAAGTCGTTCCAAGTTTGTCTTTGAAACACAATTTCGAGACATTTTGGATAAAAATTGTGAGGCTTGTGACTACCAAGTAAAATACATAATGAAGGTCCAGAAAAGTATAAAAAGAAAAGGAAAACAGAAAAGCATGAAAGACATCGTCAGAATACCCCATCTGCCATCAGTGGTTCAACCATACCAACAAACAAGACACAAAATCTAGTCTTGAAAAGCAATTTTTGCAGTGCAGACAGTCATGCAGTGTGAGAAGAGCAGCAATCTAATGATTTAAAAATGTGCATTGTGTGCACAGAATTTTTGGTAGAGAACAGATTAAAAATTTAAAAATGCATGTATGCAGCAGTGATGATTTGGGCCTATCATAACAGGCAAAGTGATCACACAAACAATTACAAACTTATTGTGTTGCTGTTCATTTCCTATTAAATAAAAAATGTTTGTAGATATTTAGGAAACATGTTATGTTTACATAGCTGTTTTTCTGAAAAATAATGCTATAGCCAGTAATTCTACTCTGAAATCCCTGCGGAGTTTAGCTGCAACCCTAATCAAACACACCTAAACCAGCTAATCAAGGTCTTCAGGATACAGTTAGGTTTATTTTTTTCAGGGTTGGAGCTAAACTCTGCAGGAGAGTGGCCCTCCAAGATCAATGTTCCCCACCACTGTTCTACAATCAAAATTAGGAGTGTCAATGGTCCATGTGAGAGATAGGTGGCGGTAATGCACGGATAAGTCTGCGATCAACCGTAAATCAGGAAGAAGAAGATGTGCCTGCTGTTGTGAATGAATCAAACATTGTGGTGTATCAGAGGTAAAAAAAAATGATATAAATACCGTTCAGTTTTTTGCACATACCGATCATTTTGTGTCTTTGCACATCAATGTATCATCATGATCCGCAGGGTTTAATTTACTTTTGTCTGTGTATGTTTGTTTTCTCAAAGATTGTGCCCACTGACTTATATGACTGACAGACTGTAAAGGTTTGAGTTAAAAATCATTGTTTGTGTACTACTGAAGGAATAGTAAGCAGATAAACATCAAATATTTATTATCTCTATCAACTATCTCTTTAAGCTAAATTAGGACTTCTCTGAAAGGATTCTATGGCTTAGTTTACACTGCTTTTTTTGCCCAAATGTGATGCATATCTGATTTTTTTATAACAGTCTGAACAGCACAAATCTGATTTTTTCAAATCACGCCCCGGGCCACTTTCATATGTGGTCTTAAATCAGATACATTTTCAGTTTTTTGCAATGTGACTTTAGTCTGAACGGCCATGTCGCATTTCATGTGATTTTTACATCCCTGAAATGCAACAGGCATCACAATTCTGCGCTGGAGGAGGCGGGAAGATTAAAATCACAATGGAAGACAATGGTGATGTAGGTGGTCCGATTGCACATTAACTTAAAAATCGCTAAACATGAGCAGCATCCATTTTTATTTCCGCAAACACAGTGCGGTGCGTCTGACGTTACGTCTCCTTCTGCGCATACGGGTCACTTCAGGTTGTCGCTTGAGTGCAGAGAAAATGAAGGACAGCATACAACCACAGTACAACTCACGTATGGTGGTAATGGAAAACTGTCAGTCTGTGGCCGTGGGCTGGGCCTAAGTAGTGTGACATCACACTTCTTTAAGAATCAAAACAGTATGTCTAGTGCAAATAATTTGCAATATTTCAACTATATTTTTACCTCAAACCTTCCCATTCATATGGTGATACACAAATTTGGACATAACTGCATACTAGAATTTCATCCAGTGGTCTTAAACAGTCCACCCTTTTACAGCAGATTTAGTTCACAACTGACAGTCATAAATAAGATTTGGACAAACCTAAATTTAATAAAAATTTTAGGATTTATTATTATAAATTAAAGTCATAATAACTTCTTAAGAACTTTTCATGCCAAGCTCCAAGTATTGACACATTCAGAGTGCATTTCTTCAGTTCAAAATAATGAGAATGTCATGTTTTTCAGCAATGTAGTGGAGTAGAAAATACAACATTTATACTTTGAGACCATGTAGAATGTATAAAAATACTCTGATAAAGTACAGAGACTTTAAAATGTACAAATACTTTAAAATAGTTTGTCAATGTCCACCACTGGTAAATGAACACAGTGCTGAGCTTCACTCAGATTGTATATTTTAGTGGTGTTAAAATTAGCGCGTTAACGCATGCGATAAATTTTTTCAGATTAATGCGTTAAAAATATTCAACGCGATTAATGCAGGGGTGTGGCTAGGATTGGTCACCCCACTCACAACTGCTGCTTCTGTCACTTTTTCTCTTGACAAGAAGTGCATTTATTCAGTCGCAGAACGTCTTTACGACCACATCAAATGGGAGACATTTCAGACGCGTTTTCCACCGCACTTCAGCGCCAGGCAAACGGTACTGTGCTCTTCAAATACATGCACAAAGATGCCAGAGCACGCTGTAGGCTGTATCCTTCCATTTCAAAGTGTGAATTAAGCTACGTGCATGCAATATTGTGGTCAGTTTAGTCATGAAGCTTCCAAAAAGACGATTAAAGCAGTCTCACTCATCTAACATGCCTGACCTGAAGTGGGTCAGAAAAGGTAAAAAAAGTGTTGAGAGTTAATAAGATTTGTGTCAGAACTGTGTCACCTTTAGCAGCGGCAGCTCTTAAAGAAATAACAGCCAAAATAACCTCAAATAACCAGCTGCTGTGATGTCTATTAATCAAAGCACAAAGAAAAAAGGGGATAGCTTTATGGATTCATCTATATTTAATTTAGAATGTGTCTGATAACTTAAATTTCAATTTCTGTATATTTCTGCTGAAGTAAAGTAAATATGACATTTATCATAATGGGTTATGTGAAGATTGTTTTAAGTTCACTAGAATTTTTTTTAAGTCTAAATGTTAAAATTGTAATGTTGAAGACTAGTCAATGGCTAAAATTTTTTTTAAAAAATTCCAACTAACAGTAACGTTTTAATTTCAGAAAAATATGCAATTAATTAGTTTTTTTGTTTGTTTTTTTTTAATCGATTGACAGCACTAAAGATATATAAAAATCTATAAAAATTATATTGGGTGGTCTGTGGGAAAAATCACTGATCTTTTGATCTTTTGAGATAAAAGAGCTTGATGCATATAAAAACATAACTTTCCCCCCAGTTCAAAAATTTGAAGAAAAAAGAAATTGACAATCTACAAAGAAGACATGTTTCATTCTGAATTCTGTGCAAGACATCAGACAAATGTGTTATTGCTGCTATTAAAGGAAATACTCAATGTAGAGACCCAGAAATCACTTTGTTGCGGGCTGCTTATAAGTGCAGTGTGAAACAGCCATACAATCTTCTCATCTTCTTCCTGTCTTCAGTCTAATGATCCCTGGTGTTAGCACATTCACCTCCATCTTAAGATGAACGTAAGTGTACTGACTGCAGTGTTGTTCCCTTAATTCACAGCTGAACTGTGTACCACTGTGCCGCATTCTAACCTATTGTACATTTGGTCTACAGGGATGCCTTTTTGACCTCTCCTTCCTCTCAATTTCATGTGAGTGTCTTTTCTTAGCTCCATCTGTTGTACCTAGAAAATTAAAGACGCGTATTCGTTTACGTTTTGACACATATCTACAGAATAAGCCTGGTGTTAATAAAGTAGGAAGCACCGAAGAGGCTAAAGTTAATGAAAGGGTCTGCATGAGGTCCAGAACCTGGAGTTTAAAACAGTTGAACCTATTAAACAGATTATATGTCTATCCCTTACAGCCATTTTATTTGCGTACCATTGAATATGATGTCTAGACTAATTAAAGTCTGTGAACTTCCTCCAGCCTTCCTCCGCAGTGTCTGTAGGTATAATGCAGTAGCATTGGACCGGGAGGACTGGTCTGTTGACTGACGTATCTGGTCTGCTGAATGATAATGTCGTGGATACCTGAGATCCATCTAAAAATAAAAGGAGTTTCATAGCCTTGTGGATTTCTCCAGGGTAGGTGCCATTTTAAAAGTGCCCTGTAAAAGTTATGCTCACTATGACAGGCGTATATGCCTGGGGTGGTGGTGAAATTGACTTCAATATTGCTGTTAGTCAGTAAATAGAGCATTGCGAATATTGGCTGCTATTTTTACATTTTCAGAGATCATCTGAAATGATCATCTTATATAAAAGACAATATCCTCACGTACTTGGAAGAGAAGATTTCTTTAGGACAGTTTCACAAATGGCAAATGTTTAATAAAACACCTAAAAATAAGATGCTCTTATTTTTTCCTCACATGCACTTTTTAAATCTTATCATTAGTATTGAAATGTCTTTGTTTCATATCGTTCTGGGTCATACTGCATTTCATCGTAAAAAGAATGTAAGAATTCTCATTACAAAAGGTAAGGTCTCATTCGCATTGAAAAATTATTTCATATTTATACAACATAGTTGCAGTGCCTATAATTTATGCATTCTGATTTATTTATTTATTTATTTATTTATTGCTTTATTTTAAATTTTGTATTTTATTTGCTGTTACAATACAAAAAAAAATTGTATTTACAAAACTTTTTTTAAGATTAGTCATTTTAACTCTATAAAATTAGAGTTAAAATGACTATTTTATGCTAAATAAAATCTTGATTTTTGATATTGTCCATGACATATAATTATATTTTTGCTTTATATAGAGACACCCTTATATAATAGTATTTTATTTTATACTTTTCTTTATTATTTACTATAATAGAGAAATCATGGTGAGGAGAGGAAAAAAAGCTTTCAAGACACATTAAGTAAAGAGTTTGGAAATACAAACTTTAGAAAGTGTCGTGTTTTTGTTTTTTTGCAAAATATTAATTATCTTATTTAGTTGATTTAGAAATGAAATCTGACCTGGATGGTTTATTTAAATAGTCCAAACACAAATATATCTTTCCATACTGTATTTTTCCCCACACTTTTTCTGCTCTCTCTGCATTTACTGAAGCCTGTGTTAAGCCTGCGTTAGAACAGTGAGGGTTTAACTACAATGTAACCTCACCATACTAATATTCATATGACACTGCAATTCTGGGATTCTGACATGACATAAAAAACTGAAAGACAGAGGGGAAAAAAAAAAAAAAAAAAAGAAACAGTTCAGAGTTTGGGATTTCTTTGCTCTCACAAGGATGCAAACGAGTAAAGATTCCTTATGCGTGAGAAGAAAATCCACTCTTAGTACTTAACGTCGACTGCTCTACATTATTCCTTGAGATTAAATAAACAATTTGCCACAAACAGACTGACAGGTCTGTGAGTTACATCTCTCTGGAGTGATGCACTGAAAAGAGAGTAATTTCATTTTGTGTGTAAATATCTGCTTGGCAAGTGTAGATTCACCAAAAGCTGAGCTGACAGCCCAGACAAGCAATTACTGTTCTTTTGTATAGTTTACAGGTGATGGACATTGAGCAGAGAAACTCAGACCAGACACGACTTGTAAACGGATGAGGACAACCTGCGAGAATCAATGTGCACATCAAATTCAAGGCATACTGTCAGGGAGATGAAGTGTGTTTGTCTGCATTTCCATACGTGCCGAGACTGCAATCGAATTATACGTGCACGCAGGGAAGAGATCTGTTCTGGGTGTGATGTCATGTTTAGAACTGTATGGAGTAGACCGTCTCCTGTGGTGGAGTTGCTTTCGCTTGTCAGCATGCTTGTTTAAGAACTCACCTGGATAAAGGCTCAGATCATCTCCAGATTGAAGATTCTTTTGGGTCGATTCTTTCTGCATGCACATACCCAGCATGCTGGAAAAGGGAAATGAGGTGGAAAGAGATTAGCCCACCCATTGATCAGTGCTGCTCAGCTCTTCATCCTGAATTTTACTCATTTGCTGCCGTGTGCAAAAGGTCGTTTTGCATATCATGAAGGCAAGATTCAGAGGCTGAGCACATGGTATTCTATTCAGGTGGTCGATTACATGGCGCTAGTGATACCTCTTAAAAACACAAGAATGTTTCAACGAATAAGCTGCATTAATTTTAAATGTTAAAAGACAGTCTACTGTACATCTGTAATTGCATACATGAGTGGTACTTTTTAAATAGATAATTACTTAGCGACTGTCAAAAAAGTGTGTTCTTTGTGTGGTGTGTGCAAAGCCAAATACTTTATTCGTAAAGGATATGGCTTCAAACACAAATATCTTTCCATACTGTATTTTTCCCCACACCTGTATTTCTCAGGCCCGCAAACTGAAAGTGCACCTTGTATAAAATTATTGCCTCTGAAAAGAAAGAGTCAATTCTGAATCATTGAAAGGAGTCGTTTTTAAAACGAATCCCAAGCCGTTTTATGTTGACTTCAGCATGAAACATTAGCATATTGCCCGCCTACTTGTTGATCTTTTCGAGTTGGTCTGAATGGAAATGCATTTATTCCATGCCACTAGGTGCCGCTTTTGGAGCGTTAAAAGCTCTTACACGGCTTTGTGGAATACTCGATTCTGATTGGTCAGTCACCACATTCCAAGGTTTGTTATTCCCAGATAACAACTAGTAAAACTAATAACACAGGCTCATCCGGGTACTACGCATCATCTTGACCGTTAGTAATAACATGTATCACTCCGCTGTCGCTGACAGCTTGGCGCCATCCTGTGGCTTTAAAATGCTTAACCATGAGTTAAAATGGAGGACTTCAACATTAAATTCAACATGTATGGGAAAAGCAAAAGCAGTGGAATTCAGCAGTGGATAGAAGATGACTCGACTGACTCCCTGGTTAAACAAATTTTTATTATTTTATTATATTATTTATTTATTGTTTTATTATTTACTTTTGGGGCAAGAAGCTTCGCGTCGGGCTACCGATAAGCCACTCTGGCTTTATTCTGCGATAACCTGCCAGCTGTATATTATCCCTTACATAAAGTCTTCAGTCTTATACAACAGCTAATAAATCTGTCAGGTTTTATTCTGCGATAACCATTATCCCTTACACAAACACTGCTTTAAATTAAATCGACCAATCATCACAGATTAGCGTCATGCAAAGGAGGTTTGGAAAAATGTATCATTGAACGAATTGTTTGGAACAAATAAGGTAGAAACAAATGCATATTATAAGAAAATTAAAGTGTTGTTTGAACTTGTTTTATTGGGATTCCCAAAAAAAAAACATATAAACCTTTCATTAACCATAATAAGGGCACTTTAAATTTCCATATTGAAACTCCTAAAATATAATTCAATATTTATTGATCAGATAATGAAATGTCCCCAACTTAAACTCGCATCACCCGAAGCATAACTAAACTGCCTATAGGAGCTCAGACTGTTAGAACATATACAAATAAATAGTATTATATATATATTCTCGTTTGTGATTGTTCGCTGCCTACCCTGACCATTGCTTTGTTTACCGACTCTGATTTAGCCTAGCCCTTATTGTACCTGTTTGCTCCTTCTGACCCTGCCTGTACAACCTTGCTTTAATAAAATACTTCACATGGATCCGCACGCCTCCGTCTCCATTGTTATAGAAGACTTCGCCACAACAGGATCCAGCAGCTTATTCAAGGGACTATGGTCGGATTTGGACCCAATGGAGCAGCTGATCAATTGTCGATAAGGTTTTTTATCGGTTGCGGAGTACATCACTCAGTTTTGTGAACTGGCTTCCCTAAGACTCTTTGATAGAACGATGTTAAAAGACATTTTTCGCTTTGGATTGAATGAACCGATTAAGTCCTGGTTACCTGAAGGGAGATTCGAGTGTAGCTTAAGGGATTTTATGGACTATGCATTGATCTCTGCTGGTTCATCATTTACGGACGGCGTCATGGAGGAGAACCAGGACACTGCATTTGTTATTAAGATGGCTGCCACACCCGAGTCGCTGCACAAGATGGCTGCCACACCCGAGCCGCTGCACAAGATGGTCACCATGCCTCAGCCCGAGTTAGCACTCAAGATAGCCTCCATGCCAGAGTCAGCAGACAAGATGGTCGTCATGCCTCAGCCATTGTCAGCAGACAAGATGCCCGCCCTGCCTCAGCTAGAGTCAGCAGACAAGAGGGATACCGCCCCTGAGCCACTACACAAGATGGCTGCCGCCTCCAAACTGTTGCACCCGAAGGCCGTCGACCCTCAGGAGGTTCCGCCGGTGGTTGCACGACCACTAGTGGTTTTGGTGACAGCCAAAGTGCCTCTGGTGGTTCCGCTCGTGGCTGCACAAAGCCCAGAGGTGTTGGCTGAGGCCGTAGTTCCGGTCACCGAGGTTCTACCAGTGGCTGCACGATCTCCGGAGATGTCAACTTTTGTTGTGGATTTTCCGGAGATTCCGCTGGTGGCTGCACAACCTCTAGGGCAATCCACTCGGGTCCTTGAACCCTTGCTTAACCCTGCCGTAGCTCTGAAGCACATTGAATGCTCAATCCCTGCGTATTCCAGTCCGCAGTTGTTGGGTCCCAGCCCTGAATCATGGCCAAGAGAGCCATTGTCAGGTCCGGTGTCTGAATCACGGCCAGGTGAACCGTTGTCGGGTCCAAGCCCCGAATCATGGCCAGGAGAGCCGCTGATCGGTCCAGTTTTCGAATTACGGTCAGGAGAACCGTTGTCCGATCCAGTTTCCGAGTCACGGCCAGGAGAGCCGTTGACCGGTCCAGTTTCAAATTCATGGCCAGGTCCCGTTTATCGAGGTACGGCCAGGTGTACCACCCCAGATCCGGCCCGTTCCGCCCTGGAGGGCGTCACTGCATCCTGCTCTGCCAAGGAGGGCTTCTCTGCCGCCTGTTCCACCCACCTGATCCGCTCTGGTGGGCATCTTTGTCACCTGATCCACCCTGGAGGGTTTCTCTGCGGGTTGTTCTGGAAGTCGCCAAGGACTCAACCCCCCCATCCCTCCCCCGGTTCACGTTATGGTCCCACCTCCACTCCACCACCCTCCTAGACATTCTTGTTGAGCGTCTGGAAGCCGCTCCTAAAGGGGGGGCTATGTCAGGATGGAGTTCCTGGCCACCGCCTCTAGAGGGCACCCGCACTCACCACACCTCCCTTGGACTCATTCATTTATGAACTCCATATCCCATCACGCATTGCACACCCACACCTGTTCTCAATCTGTAATCATCTCACAGCTGCTGCCAATCACCTCACTCACTCATCACCAACTGCATTTAAACCACAGTCACTCAGAAATTCCTTGCGAAGTCTTGATCTGCCTAGCTATCATTTCCGAGCATTTTCCTGTGTTTGTTTTCTGGTTCTTTGTCCTTAGATTGTTTCTCGTTTGTGATTGTTCGCTGCCTACCCTGACCATTGCTTTGTTTACCGACTCTGATTTAGCCTAGCCCTTATTGTACCTGTTTGCTTGTTCTGACCCTGCATGTACAACCTTGCTTTAATAAAATACTGCACACGCCTCCATCTCCAATGTTACAATCATAAGGTTTTAAAAAAAATAATTATTTTAGTTACACAATCATAACTATGAAAAAAAGACCATTAACATAACAGTCTTCTCAAATAACTGTTTGAACGGCTGGTTTACAGATACAAATAATTTTGCGATTGATACACATACAAATACTGGCTCCGCTTCACACCCCTAGTATGAGTGGCCTCTCGTGGCCTCATGGGATAGTTAGGTAGTAATTAGGTCATGTGAATATTTTTTACATGCTGTTTTTATGAATACTGCAAATTTCAGACAAGCGGTTCACATTGTTTTCGGCTACTTTATACTATATAAAATGTATTATATATAATGCTGCCAGTGCACTGGAATGGGTATTCATTTAATTTTAAGGCTGACCGCTCAAGGCCAAGCTTTTTTTTTTCTTTAATCAGTTTTAAGTGATTATTTAATAACTTTCTTGTTTTTCTCGGGTAACATTATTAGCTAACATTAGTTAACAACACGAGCCAACATGAACTAAGAATGAACAACAATTCTACAGCATTTATTATGCTAATTTCAGCATTTACTAATGCATTATTCAAATCACAAGTTGTATTTGTAAACATTAATTAATGCACTGTGAGCTAACAAACAATGAACGACTGTATTTGTGTTAACTAATGTTAACAAAGAGGAATATATACTGTAATACATGTAATATTCATTGTTTGTTCATGTTAGTTAATACATTTAGTTAATGTGAACAAATTACACCTTACTGTTGTTCTACACTGCTGCTTACAAACTTTGTACTACGGCCAAGAAAAGCGAAACTTTTACAATATAATGATTATTCCCCAAAAAGTTTTCCAAGCGGAAACACCCATGTAGATTTTGCTTATGTTCTAAGAAATCACATATTACTTACTAATTGCAATTTATTTTCAGCCCTTGTCACAGAGCGCTTTCTGATTGCTGTTTAATGAAATACTTTCACAAATCATGTCCTGTGGGAAATGTCCTGGTGCAGCAAGAATCCTCGATAAGGTAATTGATAGATTGAGTGTCCCACCTCCCCTCCACTGAGCCTGAAGAGTGCCGCCCTCTTCTGTGCATAAAGGGACATTATGGGTGAAGCTGGTAAAGGAGAACATTTTTTTGTTTTGGGTTGTTCCATTAATGTGATTAATGAACTAATTATCGAGATGGGAAACGAGAGGTGAGGTGCATGCATGCAAGTGGATGTGAGTATGTGATTGTAAACCTGAAATAGCGTTGCGCATAAATGGAGACAGCATAGCAATTATGTGCAGACATCTTTGCTGTGCTCTGCTGTGATCTATAGCCATCGCTGACGTAATGCAGTTTAAGTCGATAAATGCACCCACTATAATATTGTTACAGTATGTTGTCATATTGTCATACTTTTGCATCAGTCTATAACAGTTGCACAGGTCCTCAGGAGCTTTCTGAGCACTGGTCATCTAGGAGATTTATGTAGAGGCTAAAATGAACACTCCAGGGAAATGGCTCCATAAATCCAATGAAACTTACATTTGTCCCAACAGTAATCACACAAGCCCAAAACATTTTTATGGATCCCCTCTGACTCTGGTTTAACTTTTGCCCCTGGCGACAGGAAGGTTTGTAGGTACATGAGGTATGGTTCTCATAAAAATTTAGTTGGGAACATATGAGCTTTATGAAGGAATAATTGAACATCTAGTTAAGAAAAAGACAAGAGCTCTGCTATTTGTTTACTAGGCCTTTAAATGGGGATGCTGGGGCTTGTAAGTGGACAGTTACAGCATCTTCCTGGATTGCATGTTGTGTACAATATTTAGTACGTTACTGAAAATGGACCTGTCGTATTTCTATAATCTTTTAAACTTTTTTGACAGTCTGAAGTTTTGCTATTATTTTATGTATTTATTTATTTTGCAAGTATGAGTATTCTCACTTATTCTCACTATCACAAAATTCATCACTATTCACAAAATACAAAATCTCAATTCATATTTTTCACTTCTTTTTTGTTTTAAACTTTATTAGTTGTCAAACTTTTTCACTGAAATTTCTTTGACATTTTTCATGTGTACTAATATATTTTTTTGAAGTTGTAAATTAAACAAAGCTATCTTTTTGCAGTTTATTAGAATATACTAATTCAGTTTTTCTACATCAAAAGTTTCTTTGCAGCTATGAGGGATTTAACAGCAATTTCTAAGTGAATTAACATGAGTTAATTTTTCTACACTATTTTGCCAGTGTATTACATGTACTGCATACCATACCAAAAAAAAATTTGATTTCTAGAAATTCTGCAGCTGATGTTTTGTCACATAAAAAGCAGTGTGAATACTTTATGTCTTAACATCTGCAGAAACATGACTTAATGTACAATTTTATTTCCAAGAACAGCTAAATCTCTATAGCAAACACTTCCCTCCAGGAGCAAAGTCTACAAAGCTATTATTGTTTTTCCCCATCACCGGCACCAAACCCCACGTCCCACGTCTTGTCCTGTGTGGAATAAGTGGGTTGGCTTGAAGGCCTGTGACGAACGTGAAACAGTCCATAAGTTAGAATCCCTATAAACAGATATAGTTTGCCTCTTTTCTTTGTAGTGAATCCATTGTTGCCATTTTGATATTAGTGGGTATTGCGTGCCAGCTGCCATGTCGAGGAGTGCCAAGGCAGATGGGATAGCAGCAGGAGGTATTTTGGGAGTGAGGAAAAATACATGCAATGTGGTGAGGAATCTGTCCTTCCTATCTCTCGTTCTTTTCTTCTCACAGTAAGGGCTGTTTAATCCACTGCTTCCCTGCCTGGCCACAGCAAGGTGAACACTACTGTATTCATTAGTAAAGCACTACTTTTCTTTAATATCGGTTGTAGATTCTTGATCTTTTTACAACCATTTCTACCTCAAAAGTGAATAAAATTTCATAAAATCACGACATTCTATATCTAGGTTGCTTTTAAATTGCAGGCCAAGGCCTGCCAAGTCAGAGTTGAGTCCTGAGGCCTCATTTATAAAGCGTGTGTACTTGCAGATTTGATCGTAGAGTGTTCGTACTCTTCAATCCAAGTCAGCACTCATGTTTAGAAAAACCCTGTCATGTCAAGGTCTGAGCAGACGTACACACTTTTGATTGTCAGAGTATTAGTGGTTTTTGAAAATGTCAGTTGTTTTTGCAGCTCGCTGTTCTAAATTATGATGGTGATATTTTATCTGTTAATGACATTAATTAAAAGTCGTCTACAAGGCAGAGAGCTGAAACCATTAATTTTTGAAAGAGAATCAAACATACGCATACTCAAAAGATGATCATCAGATCAAATTTAGGATGGTTTCTGTGCAACATTTTATAAATGAGGCCCCTAGTCTTTAATCAGTTGAGATTGGAAGACATTTATTAATGTCTTTTTATCTTAATTTCATGCTTTTACTTTTTTGTATCTTTCATGTCATGTCTAACACCTAACATAAATTTGACTGTACTGTGTCCAAAATGTCCAAGTCCACCTAAATCAATTAATGTATACTCAACTGTCTATTGTGTGAATTTTATAAGTTTTTCTGTCATTCATTATCTGAGTCTGATAGCCCCTTCCCCTCCGCTGCGTAATTAAAGCTGCAACAGTTAAGTGTCCAACATTCAGTTAATTAAGTGCATCATCTGAAGTGTACTTTTTTTATTCCTGATACTTTTAGTTTGAACACACTATTAGACTACAAAACGGCATAGAATAGAGCATAAGTATGCAAACTGGGATGCACCTTAAATGACCGTAAACGTTTTTTTTGGTTGTTTTTTTTAATTCGACACTGTGAAATAAACCACACCGATTAGACTGCTCTTACCAACCTTATCCTTTGTTTTATTTTATTATCAGTTACTTTTATTGTTTTGTTTATAATTGAGTTAGAAATTGTATCAATTTGTTTTTGTTTGTTTGGAAAGGATGCCGAAGCATCCGTCTGTGGGTCATAATCTGCTGTACGGTGTCAACAGCGCTAATTAATTTCATCACAGACTCTCTCTGCATAATATAAAACTGCTGTGTGCAGCACGGCTCTACTATAGTCGGCTGAATTAAAGTATCGCCTCAGGAATGAAACTATTCACTGGGTTTCAACACCCAATGGATGTTTCTGTTACAATCACAACTGTAGTCAGCTGTACTTGCCCAGAGGGGATGGCTGTCACCACGCAAAAACCCAATGCAGACAGCCGTACTGTCAGTTAAAATAGACTTCACACTTTCACACGCTGTGTCAGTTGTCCCTCGTCTCAGAAGAGTTAGAAAAAAATCCCTTCTCACGGCATTTCCATTTGGGACAGAGATTTTGTGTTTGCAGAAGATTCTGTTTATTTTCTGTCTGGCCCAAAGCCTGGATCAGAGAAGATGAAAAGGCTTAGTAGCGTAAAGCTCTCCTCCTTGCCGCTACATTTGCAGTAGTTATTCATTCATGACAAAACCCATTCACGCTTTGACAGGTTACGCTCCTCTGATGTATGGCGCCTGTTCCTGGTGATGCACTGCTCAACCCTAGGCCCGCTCGCCCCAGTAGCACTCCGCGTCTGACGACGGCTGCTGCTGCCGGCTCGGCAGGGCAGAGTAAAGGGCTGGTGTTTGATACACAGCGTAGAAAACTCGCTGATGAGGGCAGCCATGGAGAAATGTGTTAAGATCACTTTTACAGAGTAATACCAAGTCGGTGCATTATGAATATGAATCTGTCAGGGTAATCAACGCTTTCCTGCTTGTGTCATTTATTCAGTTTTCACTACCTGAACACAAATCCTCCACTGTTTTTGTCAGAGCTCATGACTGCAGAGCTCCATGACTCAGTGTGATTTACTTTAGCCACCTGAAAACTTTAGCGCAGGTCGTTTTCCATTCAGTGTGGGTGATATGTAACACTACAAGAAAGTTTCTAAATCATGTTTGTTGTGTACCCGTATAAATAAATTCACTTGTGCAAATTTATTTTTAAATATGCAAAATCATTCCATGTGCATTGATACAGCATCGCAAAGTGCAGTGCAGAACTTTT
This sequence comes from Enteromius mattozi, assembly GCA_032359235.1. Lineage (NCBI taxonomy): Eukaryota > Metazoa > Chordata > Actinopteri > Cypriniformes > Cyprinidae > Enteromius > Enteromius mattozi. The sequence goes on along the minus strand of JAUMHE010000056.1, from coordinate 15,917,794 downwards.
TTTTTTTCCACTCAGGATTAAAAAAAACAGCATCTGATTTTCCAAACTTGTGACAAGTGATCACCAACAACTGTAAGTTTAACACAAAAAAAAAACAACAAAAAAACAATATTCTTAAGTGTTATTATTATTAAAGAATAACTTAGCATTCTGGACGTTCCAGAAGGCTAATTTTACTGAAAAATTATATGCTGTAAAACACTTTCATTTATTTATATTATAAAAGAGTGAAGTATGTAACGCAAGTTTTAGAGCTTTATCATCAAACTAATTTGAGTCCTTTTAGAGAAATCTTCAGACCTCAATTTCTGAGTGGTGTGCATAGGGGCGGCGATTAGACCAAAATCATGTATCACGATACAAGTAATTTATTTTCATGATAATGATATATCACAATATAATTATTTTTGCTTTAAATAAAGTTTTTATACCATGGAAATTTCATTACTCCTCTGCTTTATGTGCACCATCTATCCATGCAAACATATCCCGAAATGCAGCTGATTGCATTTCAGTGGCTTAAAATCACTTGTTTTTAAACTATTGCTGGACAATGATTAATAGCATCCAAAATAGGTTTTTGTTTATATCATTTACTGTGCATATTTATTATGTAAAGACACACACATACAGTCTACTTATCTACTGTATTTTGAACAAACTTACATGTACACTCTCAGAAATAAAGGTACAAAAGCTCTCACTGGGGCGGTACCTTTTCAAAACGTGCATGTTTGTACCTCAAGGGTCCATTTTGGTACCTTAAAAGGTATATATTAGTCAAAGTCAAAGTCAGCTTTATTGTCAATTCTGCCACATGTACAGGACATACAGAGAATTGAAATTGCGTTACTCTCAGACCCTTGGTGGATAACAGATAATATTTAATACAATTAAATACAAACATTAAATACAAGAAGAGTTTTAAAAATGAGAGTAAAAATTATGAATAAACAATTGTACATAATATAAAAACCAATACAATATACAAGTAAGGGCACTTAAAGTCTACATATTTGGACCTAATAGGTACAAAAGTGTACCTTTTAAAATTTTTAAAAAGGTGCTGCCCCAGTGACCGCTTTTGTACCTTTATTTCTAAACGTGTGTATATTATTTTTGTATAATAAATATTATAAATAAATATATTTAATATATTACATATATACACATGTGTGTGCATTTATTCATATATACATAATAAATACAGTACGAAAATATTGTATATAAACAAAAACTGCAATGAAAAAAAATGCAATCATTTCCCAGCACTATTAAAAACACATGTAAACGATAAGTTTTCTTGTCCATGTAGCACAGTAATGTCACATGGGCGTGTAACCGCGATTGAGAAGATAGTCCAAAATCTCTACTGGTTGACAACTTTCTAGGTGTGCATGTAAGAAGCTATGCTTTCTGCAGGTTACATCAACACACCAGTAGCTGCCAAGATATAACTGTTTTCATGAACAAGTTAATGAATCATTCACTTATCCGATTTCTTCAGACACACTGATTAATGCTATAATTAAACACGTGTATGCCTAGTTTCACAAGAGAGTACATATAATTGTTTGCATTTATTTGGTAGACAGAGTTCGCTGTCCCTAAAAATTTTCTGAACAATCCTGCAACTTTCTATTTATGTAGCAAAAAATCTCTTGTCGTGTTACATCTGCTCAGTGACTGTTACCCAGTATGTTCAAACTGCATTGAGAAGCAGCAGCATGGCTCTGTCTGCTGAGATGAGAACACTATTCTACACCGCCAGGAGTGTGTCTCTCCTCTTTCAGCACATTCCTGTAGTCACCTCTCGTTCCCCATCTCTGGTTCTCAAGCCCAGGCTAGCATTGTTCCTCATTTCTTATACATGGTTTTCTCTAGCGCTGCTGCTCCTGCCAGACAGCGAAAGACGAGCCTGGCCCATTAAATCTGTGTTTACTAGAGAACTCTTCTACAACGCTGCTGAATGCTACACACAGATAAATAAAACATAGCCCCTGACTCTGCCCAGGAGAGGCTGACATCATAAGTCAAGACGAGACTTACTGTCATAGCCTTAAAGTAGGTAATGAAGTCAGGTTTCTCTCGAGGTGCCATTCATGTGCAGTCAGCTGGTATAAGTAATCCTCTGTCGTTTTGTATAACAGCAGTGCAAGCTACACTTTAGTTTTTTAGACCAGAACAAAGTTTGTCAGGTCACTGGTGGGTGGTACAGCAGCAGACAATATACAGATTTTTAACTTTTTTTTTTTTTTAACCACATGAAAATGTTTAAATATGATCTATACACTCTTTATTTGCAATGCAAAGTTTGATCAAATTAGCCAATATATCAAGCAAAGCTAAATCAATGCAATGTTCTAGACAACTGACAACTCGTAATCATCCCAACGCCACGTGATTTCTTACTTGTGAAACATTCTTAAAAAGTAAAGTTTCCAGATTTTCTAGATTTTATTTCTAAATGAGGTCACACTGCTTGTTTGTTTTTGTTTTTTTGTTTGTTTTTTAACCACAGCAAAGCAAATCATCAACCACCAAACTAAAAATACAAATACAAAAATATATAAATACTGTATTTGTATTTCTGTTCGCCATCTTCTTGACAAGATTTCAAAAATATAGGTCAGGGCCGAGTACCCAAACAAACAAGATTGTAGCCGATCAGCAGTAAGGGGTGTATCAACTAATGATGAGGAGGAGAGCACGTTCAGTGAACAGCCGAGCCGAGCGACAGAAAGATAAAAAACGAAAAAGGAAAATGTCTGCGAAACGATAAGACAAGAAGTAATGCATTCCAGGCAGGTTTTTGAGCCTGTAAACCACGACTTCAAACCATGACTCACGACTTTGTAGCGTTCCAGGCAAGTCACGTCAGAGCACATGCCTGAGCACAATGAATTGTGGTATCTAGATAAACCAGCGTGGCGGACCGTACAGGGCTTAAGCTCATTTACAATAATTTCTATCACCAAAAGGTACTTTCCTTGCTTATTTGGGGGAGAAGGTTGGAAAAACACAGGGTACAGGTTGCCTGGAACGCAGCATAAGACGTGTAAATATCGGATCAGATTTCCAGCGCTGGAGAGAAGTCAAGGAGCGGAAGGCCTGTGATCGGACGCTGAGGTTGCTTTGTTTCTTCTGGATAGGTGAGTAACACTGCGACAGCTAAAGTCTGCCTACACTGGGCGCGATAAAGATACCGTTGAAAATCATTTGAAATTTGTGTAAACACATCATAAAAAGAATGCGTAGCAGTTTTCTGTCAGAGATTTGTCGCGCTGCTCACGTCTGGTGTAGACACGGTGTATCATTGGTTCTGCTTTGTTTCACAGAACTAATCGTTGCCTGGGTTGCGTAGGCTACATATGTGTGGGGCGGAGCTATCAGGGGCGAGACCCTTTTGGGGTAGAGGTGTGTTTGTTTTGGTGATTTAATCAAATATCAACATTGGCTTCCAGAAATCGCTTACCCTGCCTTAAAGTAGTTGATAATATGACTATTGTAAATATAAGAACCCAGTGGCGGCCCATGCATTTCCCACCTAGGCCTTCAGTGGCGTCCTACATTAACTAATCCAACTTCATCATAATAACGCCACAACTATAGAAATGCGGGAGGAAAATACTAGTTCGAGCAGCTTTACCGGGAAAATGACCAACATTAAAATAATTCAAGGCGGTAAAGAAAAGCATAATGTGTTTTAACATACCCCTATGACTCATCTTCACGCCGAGTCTCCCGCACAAGAAAATGCTGACATTATCGTAAGCCTGCTAGATGACTCTGGGGCTGCCAACTCAAAATCTGACTGGTTAATCCAACATTTTCATTGTCATTCATTTTAAGCTACAGAAGCCTGCACTGCTGATTCGGAAGGCCTTAGGCAGGTTTCTATGACTCTGGCAATACGATTGCTGAAATATGATTGGATACTATTAGAGATCATTTAATACACATTCATAGAAAAATAAACTAAAACTAAGTCAGGGATTCTGATAGTGTTTAGGCCAGCAGAAAAGGCTTTGCTGGCCCTGACGACCCACCACTGTTAGAATACTTTAAACCTTTATTTTCCAAAAATGATTAGAGCACTTCATGTTTACAGTTTTTTTTTTCCAATTACATTTTTAAACCACAGAAAAGTATTGCAAATATCACCCAATACTTGCATTTATTTGCAACTGCAATAATTTTACAAATTATATAATTTTAGCATGCGCTAAATATTTGTAATTCATGCTCTAATTATCTAACAACAAGTTCTACAGTATATGCGGAAAAGAAATACACAAATAAATGCCATTTTGTTATCAGTAAATTCACTTATGTGCAACATAGAATACTTACACTAATCACCATATTAAGAGTTGGATCATTTTCATTTGCTAGCACTGAGCTGGTGAAGCAGTGTCTCTAATAACATTATTGCACTGACACTCAAGATGGCAATCAAAGCTTGTTGCCTTGGTCGAGTACCATGTAAAAAGCCCTTAAATCAGCTAATGGGACTCACATTGAAATAATATGTAACTTGGAAATACTTTTGCCGCTTTGAATGCTATGGTCTGTCATTAACAACAACAGCAAAAAAAACTTTGGCAACAACAGTCCCATAAAAAAATGTTACACTTACATGAATTTTAGTAGACTTTGTCCCCATTTTACCTTATTGCCATGGCAACAATGAAATAAAATTGGATATTCAGACCCATGAAACTATTTGGAGGTAAAGCAAGGATTCCGAGGTCAGAGGCATTTCGAACTAATATTAACATCAGTGATGGCAACTAAACCGTATAATTACAAACCTCTTACCAATGCAAATCCATTGTAAACAGTGCCATGACAACACATTACCCCTTCATTTCCAGGTTTATGTATCCACAGAGAGTTAATACTAGCTTCTGGAGAAGCTAATGGTCCATCTCTGTTTATATACTTCGTATGGAGAGGGAGATTTTTGCTAATTGTCTCCGTTGTTGGCACAATATCAGACCAGGACTGAAGCCAATGGTTCAGCCAGTGGTAAAAAGATGTACAAAAAGAGAATAAAATAAAGAATAAAAAGATAAACACTTAATCTTGAACCTACACAAAAGATAGTTGAGTTTTTTTAGCAGATTTAAGAGCAGAAATTTTGCAGTAAGTGTGTGCAACATTTGAGTTCAATGAACTTCTATTGTATGGTAAGAATGCCGAAATTAGGAAGCTCTTCAAATGGACGTCTTTAGGGAATATTTCACTCTGTATCTGTGTGATCTGACCTCTGCCATGCTTTCAGAGTTCTTTTGAGATTTTCAATTGAAGAACTGGTCCAAATTCTTTGGAAGGATATAAAATAAACCCCTTCTGTCCTTCTGCCAAGCACATGACCCTCTCTTCTCCAGGGAAATGGCTTACTGGCTGGACTTCCCACCGAGGAATCTCATGTTTATCAATGATCTACTCAAAGGCTGAATGATAAAATAAATGTCTCTATCACATGATTTGCATTTTTATATATACAGTAAGGGTCATTAGGGCAAAGTTTTGAAGTTATTATATATATATATATACACACATACACACACAGACACACACACACATCTCTACAGATTAAGATAATTTATAAATGAATACACTGCTCAAAAAAGTAAAAAGGAAACACTAAAATAACATCCTAGATTTGAATGAATGAAATTTTCTTATTAGATACTTTGTTCTTTACATAGTTGAATGTGCTGACAACAAAAATCACACAAAAATTATCAATGGAAATCAAATTTATT
>JAUMHE010000056.1:15899709-15910100 GCA_032359235.1 Enteromius mattozi | reverse complement strand
CAATTAATCATAATTAATAGTAATTATTTATATACATATCTATATTTCCCTTATTGAGCATTTAAATATGTTACATTCCTATAGAACTGTTTTAGGCCCTACTCTGTAGTAAAAACTAGTTTAGTATCCCCAAACTAGGGGTAGGCAAGTATGGTCTTGGAGAGCCGCAGTCCTCAAGAGTTCAGCTGGATGTCTACCTCTAGTTTGGGGGAACTAAATTAGCGCTTACTTCAGAATAGGGCCTAAAACAGTTCTATAGGAACTAGTAACATAAGTGTATGATGATTGACCAAATGCATACAAAACGCTGGCGGCCTGGCCTTTTATAAAAAGCCATGCAAATATATTTCCTTCACTAATATGGAAAACATGGATAACAGCAGTTACCTGTTGTCTGCAGCATTGGGTTCTTTTCTTAGCCTCGATTAGGGCTGGGCAATATATTGCACGATATATTCATGTGCATCTCGCCAGTAAAACAGATTCTTTGATTAGCGGTAAATACAGAGTCATAGATCTATGACAAGCTACACAATGTCGCATTCTGCTGCGCAGGCGATTCATTTTCGATACTAAACGCGATATGGCTCTGTGTATTAACTGCTGCTCCATATGAAAACAGGTGATGGAGATTTACTACTAATCAAAGAACAGGCTTTACTGACAAGATGCGCATGAATATATTGTGCAATACATTGCCCAGCCCTGTGATATGTAACACTGCAAGTTGTCATATGAGATTGAGTCAGATTTTCATGTTCTTTTAGTCATGTAAATTGTGTGTTTACATTCCATCTTCACTGTCATGAAACCCTTGACACACAACAAAAACAGCTCTGATCACAGCAACCTCCATTACCAGTTGTTGATGTTAGTAAATGGCGCGAATAAAGACAATCGCTGTTGGCCACTTCAGAGTTGCTTCTTACAAAGCAAATGCAACTAGAAAAACTGCCTAAGGGGGACCACCATGCTTGCTAGTTCCTAGAACAACACAGTGCGGAAGTGTGAAGGTTTGGCTGCTTAAAATGCCCTAAATTTACATGATTATAAAAAATGCATCAGTTTAATTTAAAAGTCATGACCCTGACTACAGCATTTTAAGTTCAGGTGGGGAATCGAATCACACAATGCATATATTTTCAAATTATTCATTGCTTTTTCAAATAATAAAAAAAAAAGTATATTGTTACATTTGAATAAAATCTGTCATCATTTATTCACGCTCATGTCATTCCAAACCTGTATGACTGTATGCAAGACAAAAATATTTTTGCAAAAACTCCGCTCACTGACTGAGAAAATCAGTCATACAGGTTTGAAAGGACATGTGGGTGTCTAAATGACGGTAAAAATTTAATTTTGGGTGAACTAACCTTTTAACATTCTGTCATGTGCCAAAAAGTTTAGAAAATGTAAGCTTTTGCTTCAAAGCATGCTTGAATTGACCAATTACGATTTCAAAACAACTAGTTCAGAAATAGGTCTTTCACATTGGCAATTTAGTCCAAAATCTTTGAATGAAAAATTGGTTGTCATGCTGACTGTGGAGCAGACCGTTATACCTGAATTGTTTATTTTAATGGCGCCTTCTTGTGTTGTGACGCTCAGTGTCGCTTAAGTTTCCGGTTCTCTTCCTCTCTACGTGCAGATGTTCAAGCAACAGATGGTCTCACTCTGATTTCATGCTTACCACAACTCCACAAGGATGAAATCCCCTCTGGAGCAGCCACGGCCAGCAACTACTGTGGTGAATAAAAGTCATTTTGGCTGTCTGCGGGTAAATATCTATTGAGTGGTGCGCTTTTAATGTGTCGCTCCCGGCAACAGAGTGAGATGTTGCTCCTGAGCTACGTGTTCAGAAAGACAAGCAAGTCTGATCAGAAAAAAGTAATTCAATGAATGTTAAATAGAAGAAAGAAACTAAGCAAAATATGAATCAAATAAATATGGTAAAGGTCAAAGCATTGTTGAACTTTCTAAACTCTGCTGATCTTTCAAATAACAGATTAAAAGGCAGCACTGTTTTGAGATTTCTTTAGCATTCTGGTTTGGGGTTTGTTCTAATCTCTGACCTTAAGTAGTTCTGCAATTAACAAACTGCTTAAAAGGAATAGGTATTCTTTAAGTCATTCAGGTTTTTTTTCTTCATCATAACAGATTTGGATAAATTTAACATTACTTGAGCATCAATGAATGGGTGCCATCAGAATGAAAGTATAAAAGACGGATTAAAACATCACACTAATCCACAAGTAATCTGAATGACTCCAGTCCATCACTTAATGTATTTTACGTAGAAAACATTCAGTTTGTAATAAATTTAACTTTAAACCATTGTTTCATGCCAAAATATGAGTGCATAATCCATAACACGCCATCCAGTGAAATGCAGCCTACATGTACTGCGTGCAACCATACAATGCTGTTGTCTTCTCACGTCACAATCCACTACATATTTGTTTTTCAGTGCCGGATCTGTGCATAGTTTGCTCATGACTCAAATGAAACAATTTTGTCAATACAAAATGGATGGAGGACAAGCATTTTTGTTCACAAGATATTAATCGATGGACTGGAGTCGTGTGGGTTACTTGTGGATTTTTGTGATGTTCTTAGCAGCTGTTTGGACTCTCATTCTGACGGCACCCATTCACTGTGGAGAATCTATTGATGCAAAGGTGATGTAATTCTAAATCCTGAATGGATAAGCAAATTTTAAGGGATAGTTAGTTGACCCCAAAATGAACCTGCTATCATCATTTACTTTCTGTGGAACACAGAATCAGATATTTTAAAATAATGTGTGTACTGTTTTGTCAGTGGATTTCAAAGCAACACTGGACCCCACTGACTTTCATCAAAAAAACAAAATACTGTCAAACCGGTCATACAGGATTGGAATTATGGGAAGGTTGACATGAAGATGACAGAATTTCAATTTCGTAGTATCTTGCATGTAAAATGTGGCACACACAGAGTCCTGTGACATGCCTGTCCCTCATATGGCATCTGATCAGATGAATCATCTGGGGTCACACTTCATAAATCAGAACAATGGCTTTTATTAAATCTGGCTCTTTCACTCTGATCTCTCACCCTCTCTTACACACACACAGGTACATCGGGGAAGGGAGCGCATTGTCTTTGAGTGTCATACTTCTGCGTTGCTGTGCCATCATCGCCAGCATGTAACAGTCACGGTAAGGACAATAATGATGATTGAATCAGTGTGTAATTATGGATGCGTGCCGCTTGTCTCCTTGCTCCTACACGGATAAATCGAAAATGCTTGAAGGAACAATGAGAGCCAGGAACGTGCTGTGCCTTATATCCAAAAAAAGACTGCATGCAGAATAAATAGTCTTAATTGGAGGAAGATGACAGCGGCAGACGTCTTTCTGTGTAACCTCATTTGAGCTCATGGTGCTTGTGTTTGCTCATTTAGTGTAACCTGATAAAAAGAGCTCTCAGGTGTTTCTGTTGAACAGTGTGCTCATGTCCTGAAACAAAAAACCCAATCGAGCAGAACAGAAAGCATTGAAGTGACTTCAGATACTTGGTAAATATATTTAATGGGTAGAGGGGATGCGTGATGACGGTTCCAAAACGTAGGCAGCAAAATTGTGCTGCCTCTTAGGGTGATCACATGTCATTGACCAAACCCTAAAGCACCACTGCATGCAACCTTTGCAAAACATTCCCAGAATGCAGTGCAATGAGTGCAGTCAATTCTCATTTATGAATTGTCTTGATAGAAATAAAAATGTGTGCACTACTGTAGATAAAGTGGCTCACCAGAAATATGCGGACACTCATTGGCACTTCTGTCACACTCTTGGACACTTGAAAATGTCGACATTTAATTGCATTAAAGGGGTCACATAATGCCCAATTTCCACTATTTGATATAATTCTTTAAGGTCTGTAACATCTGTAACATAGTTTGGTTAACATTTCTCATTGGTAAATGTAAAAAATACCTTTTTTTTTACCCTGTCAAAAACAGTTCTACTCAAAACAAGCAGTACTGTGGAATTTTCCTTTAAATGTTAATGAGCTCTTCTGACCACGCCCCTCTCTTCCAAGCCACTCACTGGGTGACTGTTTACTTTAGCCGCATTCCTTGTGAAACTTGTTAATTAGCACATTATTAGAAAAAGCAATTTGCAAAAAAAATCATTAAAAAGCCTTGTACTCGCTTCTGCAGGTGAAGCTGGATCACGAATGATTCACGTGAACATAGTGCAATCCCTTTAAAACATAATGTTAATCATCTGCATCTTCAGCTGCTCAGATGTTGGATGTAAATGACTACTGATATGTTCAGTATTACATCCAACAACAAAACACTTCAATCGCTTAGGAGTCTTGTCTAGGAGTCTTGTCACCACTGGGTGGATTTGGATACAATGTCACAATACACATCAAACCAACTGGCATCTGCAAAAATAAATAAATAAGAGCTTTTTTATTATTAGTATTATTATTATTAACTTGACCAAGTAACAGTACAGTCGTGGCTAAAAGTATTGGCAGTGACAAATATTGTGTTTTGCATAATTTGCTGCTTAAGCAAACTTGTTGTTTTTTGTTTTTAATTAAAATGTGGTGTTCATTCACATTTTTTCTATATTATCCCTGACAATACTTACAGTACAATACAATAGAAACAATGTGAATTTTCTTTTCAAAAATGCAAGCCTATCACAGTTTTCACAAAATATTAAGCAGCAGAACTGTTTTTACATTTGTGAAGAAAAAATGTAAATGTTTCTGAATCAGCATATTAGAATAATTTCTGAAGCATCATGTGATGCCGAAGTTGTTAGCATGATGTTTCTAGAATGTAGTTAACATGTTTTTTTAGAATGTTACTAGCAGTTCAAAAGCCACTCTAGTTGAAACCAACCAAAATGTTATTTAGTAGGATTTTAGTAGTTTTGATAGTCTGGTTTATGAAAACCATAATTTGGATCAGTTACCTAAAGATATAGCAACCTGAGCCAGACCAGTCTGAAGATCTGACCCGAGGTTGATGGCTGTAGCTCAAAAAGCTCTAGGAGCAGATATATTTTAAAATTTAGTCACAGAAGAAGATGAAGAGGAATTGCAGAAGCTTAAATAGCATATCAGTAAGCAATGTTGGGAAGTAACTAGTTACTAGTAGTTACTGTAATAATATTTCTTTTTACAGTAACTAGTAATGTAACTAATTACTAAACCGATTTCAGTAATAATATTAGTTACCATTTATAAAACATCTTAGTTACTTGGTTACTTTTTATGCATCAACTCCTCTCATTTATAATCCAACAATCAAATAATTCCTACATTTATATTCATAATTTGCATGACTCGCACATGCAGGTGATGTCCCAAATGCAGCAGGCAAGCTTGAAATATGGAAAAGCGTACATTCAGCAAATACAATTATTGCATTATATTGATTCTCTCAGGAAAAAACCTGACCTGAACACTGCTATGTGTCGTGGCTTTACTTTACTCTAGCATTACATCGCACCCACATCCCTCTGATCTGCATGTGGTACATTATATTACTATATTTAAAAATCTTTTTGGAAAATTTAAATTTCTTACAAACTTATGTGATTTGAAAAAATCCATAATGTAATATACAGAGAAAAAGAGAAATTACAATTAACATCAAGCTACACAAGACAATTAACGATTATAATACAACACTTCTACTTGTATGTCACTATTAATCAGTGTTTGTAATATCTTCTGACTGCAATCCAGTGTGGATATTGTCAAATTATGAGGCATAAATATGTATTTTATGTGGATTTTATGTGGAATATACACAGTTACAATATCTGTGAGCCATGAATTACTGTTGTCAGAAAGTAATAAGTAAAGTAACAATATTACTGTTAAAAGGAGTAACCAGTAATGAATAATGTTTCACATTCTTTGAGTAACTAGCCGAACAGTGTCAGTACATTCAAATAGAAAAACTATGTTTTAATTTGTAAAAGTATTTCACAGTACTGTATGCCAATAAATCCCAATTGTTTTGCCTGTGTATAGCCCATTAAACCCACATAAAAAGTTTTTTTTTTTTTTTGTATTCACAAAGAGAATGATCTGTGCTATAATTATGAACGCATCTGAACAAATCTGTTACTATACACACATTGACATGTTCCCAACACCTCTGCACAGATCCGAGAGACTCTAATTGGTCATACCTCCTCCTGTCTGGGATCAATACTTAATGTACCTGAGCTAATAATAAGCCTAATTTGGATGGAGTGCAGTATAGGTTCAGATGAAATGATGATATGTACACTAATGGCAAGGAGGTCCTTGAAGTATTTCAAAGACCAGTCTCTCTGAGCCGGAAGACAGACATGAAAATCTCAACGGCAGCTGTACCAAAGACTCTGATATCTCTCTTTCCCCTCTCCAAATGAGTCGTAGCATTCATGTTTATATAACAGTAAAAGACACACAGAAATTAGTACATATATTAGTCACAGACATACACATATCAAGGATCTGGTCACTGTGTGTACACTGTATGCATATGCATCTCTTAAATGGACAGCTCGCGCAAAAATTCTTTAAATTGCTGTCGTCATTTACTCACCCTGATTTCGTTTCAAACCCATGTGTCTTTCTTGCTTCCATAAAACGCCAAAGGAGATGTTTTGCAGAAGATCTGAGGTGCTCTCTTTCAAAATAATGATAGTGAATGGGGACCTTAGGCTACAAAAACATCATAAAAGTGATGATGAATCTTGTGACTTCATCAGTAGTAGGTGACTACTACATTCACTTTATGGAAAAGAGCAGCTTGATACCTCCTTTTGTGCTTTATAGAAGAAAGAAGGGATTTCATAAGATTTCATTTTGGAGGCCAACTATCCCTTTAACACAGAGTAATGAATTTTTAAATCTGCTTTCTCTCTGTAAAGCGTCAAAAGGAGGCTGTCAGCTTTGTGCTAACAAACCTGTTAAAATCTCAGAGCGCAATGAATTATATATATATGAATTATAATATTTTTCCATTTACATCATATTCCAATAAAAGCATCATCTTAACAGGGATGAAAGTATGACTTTGTCTATCCCCTTTGTTGCCTGAAATGAAAAACGCATACGGTAATGTGTAATTTGGCATGCAACGGAAACAGTAAATATGTATGACAACAGACTTCAACATGTTCTTATACAAGAGACTAAAAAAAGTCTTTACTAGATAAACTAGTGATCATTGTGCTTTAAATTCTTGTTGACATAAATTTCTTATTAACTGTTCAAAACCTTGAAGCCTGGGCATTAAAGCATCCGAATGTTGCAGCTGCTCTGTTTTATCCACTGCGCTTTAATGTTTTAAGAGAGCCAAAAGGGTACATGACTAACAACACCCTATGTGACTCTCACATGATATCATGTGGATGTTTTTTGATAAGGTGAGTGAGGAAGGTTGACAGGGATGTCAAGAACAATTTTTCAGATCTAGAAGCAGCAATAGTGCCCTCTGCTGGTGAAACAGCCCCACTGAAAGCACATCAATTGTTCAGGGAGAGACAAAAATAATATAAACACTCATTATTAGAGGGGTTAGTGTAATTTTAGTTGACTATGGAGAAATAAAAACATGATGAATATCTTTCATTTATATTTTTTCCGTCTGTATTCTCTATTTTGCATCTCATCGCAGTATAAATTTTGTTTAATGTAAACCATGGGTAAAATGGGTGACTTGTCAGACTTCGAAAATGGTCAAATCATGGAAGTCTGTTTATGCAGGAGCTTCTTTGAACTCAAACAGGCTTTACACATATTGCTGTATACATAAAAAGACTTCAACAGAGAAACAGTGGATGAAGACCAAAATTTAGTAACAAAAACCGTTGAACACGGTTGAACGCTAAGGAGGACCGTGTCCAAACAAACATGTCTTAAATTCATCTTTAAGACCCTGTTTCCTCAAAACCCAACCACAGAGAGTTTCACAATCCACCTGAAAGAACCGCTATAGCTAAAACCTTAATCACAGACACAATACGAAAATGCTATCACCAAGATGAACTTCATCTGACCTGGGCAAAAAATTTATCTGAAATTCGAAAGATGCATGAATCGATTCAGAGAAAGAAGATTTAAGACGCAAATGGCCAATGGTAATGAAACACCTTAACAGACTGATATTGTCAGTTTTCTGAATGTTCACATTAATTTCTCCAATCCCTTTAAATTAATAATCAGTTTAATTTCCAATCATTTATTTGTATGGTGTCACATTGTCCAGTGGCATGTTTACAGACCACATACACAGACATAGTTTGGCATAGAAGATGGCAATTAAACGTGAAAGCAGGTGAAGTGCCTACTAATGGAATTAGGATGATCTAGATTGTTGGAATGTTTGGCTTTGTCTGAAATTTCTGGATCAGCCTTCTCTACCTCCCTGAGCAGATTCTGATCTGCGATTTACCAGAGAACAATAAAGCATCTGGTTGTCATAAAGTCCCTTTCTATGTGACTGTTTCGCAGTCACTCATTGTGCCTGGTAATTCCAGCAAATTATCCATCAACCATCCACTCCGAGAGAGTATGATATATTGTTCCCATGTAGCAATTCAAGAGCACTGAACTGCAGAAACTTACTTTTAAAGTAATCATTGCAAAACCAAGCTGTGAGGAAACAAATCTGGGTTGCTTGTGCCTTTCTGAATGCATGCTAAATGAACGTGTGAACGTGTGTGTATGTGTGGGCGGGTGCGTGTATGGCTGATTGTGTTTGTTGTGGTGGCTGTCCTGCTCATGGACTGACGCTACTGCAGGTGTGTGTGAGGAACAAGTGAGACTCAAGCAGAAGGGTGATGTGATCACACTCACTGTGCCCAGCAGGGGTGCGGAAGCCCGGCACTGGCAACATGCTTGTGACATGTGACGGACAGGAGGGGGTTTTCACTGCACATCCTAGTGCCAGGAACATGTGCCAGGCAGAGGACGGCAGGCAGCACCGCTTATGCCAAACTGTCTCTCCACGAACAAGGTGCAGGACTGGAAGACAAAGTGATTATCACAATTAGGGCTGGGTAAAAGTAGCAATTTACAGTACTTTTCATTCATTTCTATGCTATCAACAAACTGATTGACTGTTGCAGAAATCTGATAGAAACTCAGTGACATCTAGGTTATGAAGCACGCATGAATCCAAGTTGGTCACGATGCTTTCTGGATGCGAGTTTGCGTTCTGTATTTGTAATAAATTGTCTGCAAGAGCCATTTCACTTGTTTTAAAGTGGAGTTTGTCTCGTGCAAAGAAAGGGACATCAGAGAATGCAGCCCTAAAGCACGTACCGTGTTCTCATTACTGCTAACAGCCTCGAGTCTGCCATCCCATTATGGAGAATTACGTACAATTGTATCAACTATTGGTTACACAAGGCAGAGCAGGCCCGTTCTCTCTCCCCTGGTCTCATTTGGGGAGTACTTTCTGCTTTCTGTTTATGGACTTATCCTAAATCTCCAGTGACAAATCAGTCCAGCTGGTTTGGTATGAACTAGCTGGTAGACCTAGTTTCCAAATAATGGTTAGCATATTTGGCGAAAACTGTTGCCATGCATCTTAAAATTATGTGATTTGAATACTGTCGTCTTTGCTCGCTGTCGTCTTTTACATCTTGATACTTACTCTTTTTACTAACTGTTAGTGTAGAGCGGCGGTTCTTTATTCCAGTCCTCGCGTACCGTCGCTCTGCATATTTTGCATGTCTCTCTTAGTTAACACACCTGATTCTGATAATCAGCTCGTTAGAAGAGCTCGGTGCATGAACTGTGTTCCTTAAGTGTGCTTTCACTTCGGGACATTCATTAACGGATTTGCACTGCGTAACGTCTTCACACACGGACGAGTGTGACATCATGCCTCTCTAAATAAATACAGTTTAAATTCACGTCTCGCAAGCTTCAATACCCTTTAAATGGAACTTATAGACAAGGACAACAACATACGTTACTGCGCGTGCGTGCTTTTGTGGCCCTAACTTAACTTACGATAGACATTCCAATAGAATCAATAACAACAGCTTAGTCCTTCTAGAGTAGATTTTTTTTGGTTTGTTTGTTTTGACAACAAGCAAAATATGTTTGTTGAGTAAATCAGACGTAGACTATTTCTTAAAAATGCTAATTTATTCTCTGCCAACAGAAGGTGCTTTAAGCCCGAGAAATGGAGGCTTCCCGGTAGATACCTGCGCGGGACGGATTTTTCAGCTCCCGCAAGATTTTGTCCCGCTCCCGCAAAAATATATATTATTTCTCCCCCTCCCGCCCGCAGTATTCAGGTTTTGTCCCGCTCCCGCCCGCAAAAGCCCGCAGGTAAACATATAAGTAGTTTTATTTTCACC
>JAUMHE010000056.1:15884866-15899019 GCA_032359235.1 Enteromius mattozi | reverse complement strand
AATGGAATGATGAACATGGACACGAACGAGAAGCTTTTCAGAACATAGAAATACAGTTAGAAATAGGCTGATAATTTGCAATGAAATAAAATAATAATAAACATTGATTTCTCAAGTGGTCAAACAGAAAAGCATTTGGCCCAATACTGCTTCAGAAGTGCGTTAGCCTTTTTTTCCTTCAGCAATGTAGAAAAAACAAGTACAACTTAGCTTCCAACTTAGCTTTAGTCATTCTTCTTGCTTTTGTGCAGTAGATAAATAACAGAATATTTGGGGTTTTTTTGTAAATACATTTTAAGATAATTATATTCTCCCGCAACCCGCGCATTCACCCATCAAATCTTGTCCCGCGCCGCACTCGGTGCGTTGGGTCCCGCGGGAGTGCAGGTCTCTACTTCCCGGTAATGTTGTAGACAAGCAGCTCTGAGCTTACAAACGCTGCCTTATATGCAGGATGAAATGAAAATCACGTTTTCTAAAGACAGTCTTCTTCATTCAGAAATACAGTGATATAAAAACACCCACGCCTCGGTTTGATTTTTAAACATACGTGCTCATATTTATTGAAGCCTTTTGGAAAGTCTTTTCGGTCAGTTTTGATATCGTGGCCGGTCGTCACAAATAAATAAATGTATGGGAAACACATCCCAGAGCACAATAACCTGAGACCAACTTCATTACTCATCATTAGCTACGACTGTAGCCGAAAGCACTAACCGGACCGATACACAGACCGGAAGGTAACTTCAGTCCAGGCGCGTGCACCTGATGAAACCGTCTATACGAACTGGAATTATGATGGAATATCCTGATGTCCACTTTGCAGGGCACTTACGTTTGAATAGAACAAACGTTAGAAGCAATAAGAGAAACATGAGGTACATGGTACATGACGACCGGAATTGAGAACCGCTAGCATTTAACATCATTTTATGTTCTTGCAGAATACAATGATTTATTATAAATTAAATTTTTGTTTTCTATTGCTTTCAGTGCCTGACCGTCTTTTTAATTCCTATTAACAAACTCTCTACTTAGTGTTAAACAGACGTATCATCACCTTTTTTATCCTCCACTTTTCCCCATCTAACATCCTGTCTTCCCACCCCATCCCTCTCTCTGGTTGCAGGCTGGGAATATGAATAACCTGACTGGCAGTAGGCGTTCTGCTTGGCTGACAGCTGTCATGAACACACGGGATGGATGGAGAGAGACAGAGAGGAATGAGTCTGTCAGTTCCCCTCCCTCACTCCCTTCCCTCCCTCTCTCGAGGCATTTAACTCCTTTAAGCAGTTGTATAATGAAGAGCTTCCTCTTGCGGTCCTTCCCGTTTAACACAGGGCACTGGAGCAGGCAGTGTGGGCCACAGAGTTTCTCGGTCTTGTGCAGACCATATACTGCGATACTGTTGCATCTCTAGCCAGGGACGGCAGGTAATTAGGGTAATTCCCCCAAATCACTGGGTCTCTGTGGTTCTGGCAACACTGTTTGAATCAGACCTGTCAACATTAAATCAACCAATGTGTTAGTTTGGGGCAGGACTGCATGTTTGTCTCACAGATGTAAAGAGTGTTTGGGGAAACTTGTTTGAAATTAATTTTTGCAATTGCATTTGATTATACTGTGGGAAGTATGGGGGTGGGGTAGTGTTTGGTTGCTTAGTAGGGTCCAGTTAGCCCATTTCTGGATTATTCTCAAAGGGATCATCCAAAAATGAAAATTGTGTCGTCTTTACTCACCCTCATGTTGTTCCAAGCCTCTCTTTCTTTATTCTGTGGAACATAAAAGAAGATACTTAGAAACAGCACTATAGAAACAGACATTTTTTGAATTTCAAATAAATGATTTTCCTTTGAACTTTCTTTTCATCATAGAATCCTGAAAAAACTATCATGGTTTCCACAAAAATGCTAAACAGCGCAACTGTTAAGAGTAAGAAATATTTCTTGTGCACAAAATCAGCATATTAGAATAACTTATGAAAGATCATGTGACTATGCAAACTGGAGTAATGTCAGTTAAAAATGCAGCTATGCCTTTACATGAATATTCTAATAATAGTTCAGTTTTTACTGTATTTTAGTTTATATAATTGTAGCCTTGGAGAGCGTAAGAGACTTTTCTGACTTACTGACCCTAACTTTTGAAGGGTAGAGTATGTTCATACCCATAAATCCAATGAAGTCCAAAGTAGTAAGACAATTTTCATTTTCAAATCACATTCTTCCTGAAAACTACCACTGAGATGAATGGTAGCGGTTACCTTTCCTCCATGGAACTCTTAGGGTCACACTTCATATATAAATGGCTCAAAAAGGCTCATGGGACAGGTTGATGCTTTGGTGCAGCTGGAAGCTGAAACGGCTATGGGAATTCTTTCCGAACATGCTCTGTGTGTATGGGCCATGAAAACTAATTAATCCAGATAGTCTGGTAAATGTCACAGGCAGACATATGGAGCAATGGAGGGATCCACGGAGCCCCGTCCTCCTCGTAAATTACCAAGGCCGCTGAGTAAGATGCTCCAGCACTGCCCCAAAGAGATAGGACCCGTACATTTGATTTTCCCCCACTTAATCTAAGCTAACCATCTGTGAAAGAGGGGAGATGTGGCACTCCAGCCAAATGGGCTGACTTCATAATCAGGAGGTCCTTCCAATTATTGCTTAATGTACCACGGTATTATAGTGCGTGCCATTCTGTCCGGGCAGCTTTACATTTTAGTTTCCCCGGCATCCATATCACCGTTACAGTGAGCAAGCTCACGGTCATCCTCATTAGCCGGCTGGTTGGGTCCCAGACGATAAAACCAGCGTAAAGAGCTCTCCGGAAAGCCTCTGCTTCCCTCTGTGCAGCAAAATGGTTTCCTCTTGAAACCAGTGTAAATTGCATTCTGCATTCTGGGTGATTTCATGGTGCGACTTACAGATCTGCCATTTGAAGCAAATGGCACAGTCATAAAGTCAAGGAAAAATTTTAAAAGCTCACAAATCTGCAAATAGGATAACTGCAAGAGATAACTACGGGTTCATGTGAAGTGTCAGTATTCTTTTATTGAACAATTCCTTGAATTGTGTGCAAACCTGTTGGTTGATCTCTCTTGTAATATATTAATATTTAGAGTAGGCATGGGTTGGAGGGTTTTGCCGTTTCTCAACTCATCTTATATTATCCCTCTCTTCAACTCTGTTGCTCTCTTCATTTCTCCTTTCTTGTGACTCCAGTGTCTTTTAAGGAGTGCAGTCATGCAAGGATCCATTAGGCAAAAACCAATTTCACACAGAGCCAATTTCATAAATATTGAAAGTGAGCCCACCCTCAGCCCTGCTTGAGTGGCTTTAGAGGAATATACAAAACCATCAACAACAGGCCCGGCTTTAGCACCCCTCTCCACTCACGCATTTTATTAAGCTTCACTCAACAGATTACAAAAGCTCACCCCACAACAGCAAGATGCCAAGCCTAACTGATTGGCTGCTACATCCAAATTTTTTCCCACACAGACAAAGTTTTTTGCTTACCGAGAGGACATCAGTTTATTAGGGTTAAAGGAGGTATAAAGTAAAACGAGGAGCCCAAAATGATCTGCAAATACTGTACCACGAAGAATGAGTTGGCGTCTCTGAGTGTACTACAGTACCTTAAAATGAAGAGTTCAGATGCAAATGCTTCTTTCTTTATTTTTTTTTATCATTTTTATCATGTCATCAGGTGAAATAACTGATCATAAACATAGGAGCCTAAGAAAAATGCATACTGGACATACTGTACAGTGGGTTTAAATTCAGCCTATGTCTCAATAATAGCTAAATAATAACTAAACCTAAACTAAAACACTAAAACAAACAAAAAAGGATATATTTCACACAGAATCTGAGTCCTAGTGCACCTTGATCATATGCTCTTTACTATCAGTCCTGAGAAAATAATATTTTCATATCTCTTAGAGAATTAATATTTTAAATTATATCTTAAATAAAGATGTGAAGTTCAGTGGGTGTTTGTTAAAAAGAGATGCGACGTGAGAGAGCAGGGAGTTCAGTGCTGTGAGAAAGAAACTTAGAAAGAGACTGAGATAACAGGAGAGAAAAACACAACATAGCGAAGAGAATTGAAAGTGGGCTGATGTTTAACTAAAAGTCACAGAGGAGAAGTAATCAGCCTGCAAGCATCTTGTTTCTCTCTCTAAAATTGTCTAGCAAAATGAAAACATGCAAATGAAGGCATTACTGTATGCACACTGGAGTTTGTAGAAAACATTTCAGAACACAAGCGTCATTTGATCTGATTATATGTTCGTAAGGCATCAAATCCATTCTTATGTAATGGAGAAATGAGCAGAATAAGATGATCATTTGATAAACTTTGCAGAATAAACACGATAGAGGTGGGAACTGAAATGATGCAACTGTAGGGAGTCACTGAACTTATCAATTTGTAGCAGTAAGTTAAGAGGTGATATTGTTCACAATGGAGTACCTCAGGGCTCAGTACTAGGACTTTTCACACTCTACATGTTACCCCTGGGCGCTAAATAAATAAAAGTCACTTGACTTGATCTCTAAAACTCTAAATACATTGCAGCTATGTAAACTTTAGCACTGTTTAAAAACCCAGCATTTTTATAGCCTACACAGGGAGCCTCAAGCCAAGCAATATGGGTTTTTACAGTGAAAGATTCTTAATGTTTTACATTTGTTCTCCCCAGTCTTTAATATTTTATTACATCCAAGAGAAAAATATTGCAACTAAGGAAAGAGATGGAGAAAAAAAAAAAAAAAACCTTTACCTTCATTTAAAGACAACAGTGAAAGAATTAGAAACAGAGCTCAGGAGTGTATGTCTTGAGGCAGGGGGTCCCACACCTGACTGGTACTAGGAAACAGCTCTTGAGAATGTTGTAGTTCAGATATTGATTATCCGCCCTGGTCTATTAGCTGACACAGTTCATCAAGTGCCACAGTTGTAGGAAAACAGCCTGCACAGAGGAACAGGTGAGAAGAGGAGAGCCCTTCTGCTCTCCATACCTACAGCATAAGCAATGATATAAAGGGTTAGTTCACCTCAAAATGAAAATTCGGTCATTAATTACTCACCCTCATGTCGTTCCAAACCTTTAAGACTTTGTCCATCTTGAGAACAAAAATTAAGATATTTTGGATTAAATCAGAGAGCCATCTGACCCTCCATAGACAGCAATACAACTGAAATGATCCCAGATCCAGAAACGTAGTAAATACATTGGTAAAACAGGATGTGACATCAGTAGCTCAACTTCCTTCAACTTCAACACTACGAGATTACTTTTTTTGCACAAAAAAACAAAAAAAACTTAATCAACCATTCTTTTCCCCTGAGTAACGTTTTCCGCTATATTGGAGAGTATCGCAACGCAACACATAAACATACACACATTTTAGTGTATTTGACATAATCTGCGGTTGTTTAGGCCTAGAGGAAAGCGTGATACTTTCTAAAATGGCGAAAATTTCAGGGGAGAAGAATGGTTAAATTATGTTACTTTTGTTTTCTTTGTGCAAAAAAAAAAGTATTCTCCTAGTGTCGAGTTGAGTCACATGGACTGTTTTACTATGTTTCTGGACCTGGGAACATTTTAGTTGTGTTGCTGTCTATGGAGGGTAAGATGACTCCCCAATCTCATCAAAAATATCTTAATTTGTGTTCTGAAGATAAACAAAGGTCTTACGGGTTTGGAACAACATGAGGGTGAGTAATTAATGACAGAATGTTAATTTTGGGGTGAACTAACCCTTTAATTTCCTGTAGAAGCAGAAGTGCTTTTTTTTACTGCTAATGTTTAAAAATTTACCTTTGTGTATTATACAGACAATAATTGTAAGTAACACAATTTTGGAACACTGTGAGAATGAGTAAATGATTAAAAATCATTTTAAAAGCTATTCTGTTAAGAAAATCAATCCATTTTCAGGGCCCTGTGCTTTGTTGAAATTTACTTCAAGCACAAATTTGAGTTTAGTTGCAGTATGGAGTGTCTTTCTGTTGTTGGAATGCAAATCACTTCTCTTAGTTATGTTTAAAATTTGTATTTTCCTAAAACAAGGGAAGTAATACTACAGGCAGTTTTGTTATTTGAAATGCAGAGTGGCTCTTTCGTTTTTTTTTTTGTTTTTTTTTGAGTCTTCACAGAAAATATGACAGGGAAATTGTTGAGTTACGTTTCTGGCTTTCTGAGACAAGGTATGACTAATTAGGGTTTTAAATTCTTCATAAGAGACAGTAATTTTGAACAGTAATTTCAGATAAGAGCATACAAAAAATAAGAAGTGAATTTAAAAAGCGGACAAGTATGAAACCGAGCTGTGAGCAGCATCAATTTACAATAACAGACATAAATGGCTTGTCTTTGTGTGCAACAGATTGGCTCCTGCAGTGATTTAAGCATGCTCGTATACAGCTGTTTCTTGCTTGTTTGTCTACATCAGCATGTATTGTGGGTAATAATGCACAGGATAAAATATGTGTTTGACGTTCACTTTCTAGACTGATTGCTTATATTGAAGCTACATTATAAACAGCCTGTTATATCGTCTGACAAAATAGGGTACTTTGAATGGCATCACAAAAACAAATTGATCATCAAATTGTATTTCTACATTACACCAGGTGAGAATATACATCCATGCACTTTAGATCAGTGGTTCTAAACTCATAATTTGATCCGATTATATGTTTAGATGCATTGTATTATTATTATACAATTAGCATTGTGTAGAAGAATGTACAGTATTGTAGAGCTACCACATACTATTAAAATAGAAAGGTCTAACTAGACCCAGCAAATTAAATAAAAATCTTCAGTAATTACTGAAGGATATCTTATCATGTACACATGTGTTTTACAGGAACCGCTAGATGTTGTCCTATTAAAACTGCAGGATAGGAATCTGCAGCAGAGTGGAAAAGGAATTTCCCTTCCCTCTGTGCTCTGTTGGATGCAAATCTGTCCAGATCACAATGTATGTGATGCAGAAGAGGAACTGCTTACATGGCAGTGCATGGCTAATTTTGATCCATTTATGGTAATGTCTCCTATGTAAACCAAAAATAATTTTACATTTACCAAATTTGCTCTCATTTTGCACTGTTCCATTATTGACCACCTGTGGGACCAGATTCTACCAGTCAAAAGTTTTGAAACACCTACTTATGCATTATTATTACTTCTTTCCATTATGTTAAGGTCCGAAACAAGACCGATATAATATATTATAATATAATCATGCACAATGTTCAAAAGAAGAATGAATATAAGATCAAACATCAAAAAGTGTAGAAAATGGGGAAAAAGTGAGTACCCTATTATTAGAAATTTAGCCCATGCATATTAACGGATTGCATTATTCTTTCAGTGTAATGACAACCATCATGGTAATGTCATGAGTTGAACACGGAAGAAATTTGACATCTCCCTTTCCCAACATCTCCTCTTCTAATCGAGATCCAGAATAATGGCCTAACTATTCAGATGGCACTTAAAAACACCATCATTTATCTGTTAACCTCTCCTGAAGATACCAGCACGCACCTCACAGGACAGCACACACCGTGCCTCATCCCTGCCCCATGGATAATTCATTAGCACAGCATGAGAAACCAATGTCAATTAGCGGGCCATTTTTTTTTCTTTCTTGAGCACACAGCAGGCCTCCTTCAGCCCAGGCAGGTGCTGTGCATTATTCAGTATGGCTGAGTCTGCACACTCGATCAGCGCAGGGACAGAGACAACTGCAGCTGCCCGGCCTTCTCTGAGATCCTTTGAGAGACGGCTGAAGGTTAGATCACCATCGTCATGACACTTTCCTTAATGAGCTTCAGCTCAATTTGTTCCCACCTGCGGTGAGGCAGCAAGAGTGGCATCACCAGCTTCACTCATCCGTACTAAAAGACGGTTAAAAATGGCAAAAAAGAGATGCAATTACAGTCATGTGGGTTTCTTTTTTTTTCCTACAGACCTTCTCAAGCAGTGCTAAACCACTGATTTCAGGCTATTCAACTTCAGAAAGCCCAGGGACTACAAAGCAAGACCACTTTAACCTAAAGGACACTCAATTCACAGTATACATTATTCTTTTATAAATATTGTATTTTGATAATGCCTACTTTACAGATTTATGGTACTTCGTGGAAACTGATTCTTTCTTTGTTGAAACTATACAGTTCCAAAAATATCATCTTGGTATTGTTTTTAGTGTGTAAATGGAGCCGAGCGATATAAATGAAACTGGACTTTAATTTAGATGTTAAGTGTGATATATGATTTTAATTTGACTCAAGTGCAATAACCTTGAAAAGAGTTTAAAAGGAGTCTTGCTCTTTGAGCAAACTGTTGCTTTTCAATCATACACAGTGTGTATGTGTGTGACATATATATCTAAGTATAGCTAATAGCTTGTCAAGACATTGAAAAAAACAAACAAAAAAAAATTTATTTATGAATGTTAAAGGACATACTTCACAGATTAAATGGAAATATTAGTTACATGGCTCATGTATGATCCAAATTACCTAAACTGCAGCATGCAAAGAATGTCAAATATAGATGAAATATTTATTATTTGCCTCTGGCGTATACAGATGAATGGCAGTGCAATCTCCATCCTGAGGAAAAGTCTACATTCCATGTGCAATTGGACCACATTTAATAACACACACGCACAGGTCTAGATATATAGAGCAAGTCTCTTATTAATCTCTGGCTTCTCGGAGCAACATCTTGGGGCTCTACTGATAGCCATACTAACACATTTTACATGATGTCTTTCGTTCCCTCTGTACCCTAGGGTTATAGGGCGAAATAAACTCATCTCATTGAAGAGCTTTTAGGTTACATATAGCACGTACAGTGGGATCAACATCAATGTAATATCATTCTAATCAATGTTACTCTGCTTTTTATAATATAATAGTACACTGCCGACCCTCAGAGGGTTAGAAGCAACTCTGATTCTATTCCCTTAAAAGTGCACCGCTCTCCTGATGGCCTTATTTAAGTTTCTTATACAGTAATCTCTACCCTATCAAATTTCAACATTTAATTTTCTCAGCTAAATTCAATCAAACGTTCAGCCTTGTGTGACTAGCTAATCATGACCCCTGGAAGCTCGGCATACAGCACTCTAATCTCGGAGGTCCTCACCGAAAGGCAGCACTAAAACTCATTCATGTATAATTAAAAGTTCTCGCCGCAAACGGAATATCAAGGCACATCTGAATCCTCCGAGAGGTTTCGCATGGTGGGGAAAATATCACGCGCGCCGTAATGTGTTGTGGTAATTATGTTCGGCAGCTTTTCTCGCCTCTGTTCTCCCTCTATCGCTTTTCATTTTCGAGTGGTAATAATATGAAGAGGGTTAAGGATCCATTTTGACACTGTTGTCAGCAACGATGTACCAAGTGTCCCTCAGGGTCCACAAGTCATTACTCTATACGCCCATTCTGCGACAGTTAAGCTGCTGAACAACAGCCAGAGGCGATATAACATTTATGCGGGCAAAAAGACGTCTTATTTGTCACATATGGCCTGTTCGGTTCTCCTTATTCACCAGAAAATAAGTACACGCTATTTAGGGTAGTTTTAGTCAGCTGGACTATTCTATAGCATATTTTTTTAAACTAATAAAAGTAATAGCTTCGCCCTGAGTCTGGCAACGTGAGAGACGCTTATTAGCATATTATCCTCTCGTGGGCTCTTTTTATAGACAAATTCTGGCTAATGCCGCGAGTTTTCTCTAGGATGTATTGAAATTGGATAGGCCTATTAGGTGCAGGCTGAGATAGTTTGAGTTGAACTTGTTTTCGAGGCCGTCTATTCCTCACGGGCTCTAACGACAAGACGCGTTGTCCCGTCCTTTAGTCTTAATGGATGTAGACAGGCCTGTGAAAAAGGATGCTATCTTTGCAGTTCTGCCATCTGTAAAGAACTTAATCAGAGCCCCTGACTAAAACAAATTAACATCCATTTGCTTAAAGAACACTGCAAGACCCCTTCAAAGTTTTTACAAGGTAAACAGAGCACTTTGCACTTTAGGCAAAATTGGATCATTTGATTCTTTGGAGAATTAACTTCAGTTGCTGTGTGGCTGCTCTGTTCTCTAACCCAGAGCACATAAGAAATTAGCCCGAGGCAGATCTTGAGCAAGTCTAAACCTGCACTAATGACTGAACAGGAAATGCTCTGCCTGTTCCCTCACTACATGTTCTGAGCAAGACAATCAAACCCTAGTTTTATTGCCTGCATGAAACAAAAATTAAAACATAGTCATTTACTCACCCTCATGTTCCAAACATGTATGGCTTTCTATATTCTGTGAAACTACAAAAAAAGATATACTGTTATGTTTGGCCGTCTAATTTATAAATTAAATGATTGATTCCTAAATTATCATAATGCCTTGTTCAAATTATAATGTTAATTATGCACCTAAGAAAAAAAAACATATTCACCAAGATGAATAAATGCTGTAAATGTACTGTCTATTGTTATATTGTGTTATATTCCACTAATTAAAGTATAGAAACTGTTATACATACAAGAAAAAAAATAAGATTTTTCCACAAATCATGGTGTTTCCAGACATAACGTCACCACATTAACAATGGCAATACAACGTTTAAATAAAGGTTTAAGTGATGTTTAAGTGATAAACATAATGTGTGTGCAGAGTAATACTACTGGGTGGCCAAGTGCTTGATATTTCTATTACTGGCATAATCACATTAAAGAAGTTGAAAGTAATATAGTAAATAGTAATAAGCCTGATCATGGTGTTTAAGAAAAGTCAATCAACTTAAACATAAAAATACAGCTGCTTAAAAAGCTTGAGCACATGGATTTCAGAGCTAAAAACAGTTTTATAATGAAAATGATATTTTTCAGAATTGGAACAGCCATAATTTTCATAACCGCACACATTCTTCTCCTTTTAGGCTAATTTAATTCAAATAATCTCTGCTTTGTTCAATACATTCACCATGGTTAACTACCTTCCGCATTACAATTCTGCAGATTTTCACTCAAAATCAGAACAGTAAATAGAATTAAAAAAAAAAAAGAGAGAGACTGCGGCTGGACCTGATAATGAACAAACACAAATAACACCTGTTGGCAGTGCTGCATGTTTAGACTGCACACAACCTGCATTAGGCTGCTTGTTTCATCAATATATTCTTCAACACAGAAAAATAACTCCAGGTTTTCATCCATTTGTCATCCATTTGAGCAGATGTACAGCACAGAGCTGTTTTGATCCAACAGCTGCAAAATAGCATCAGGGTCAAAATGGGCACATTCAGCATAATGCCTTAACATGCCCTGCTGTAAATGAATGGCCATTAGCCAATACAAAATGGCTTAAAAATGAACTCTATCACTGCCACATGGGTGCCCCCTCATCTGGCTGACATAAGGTGCCATCTGCCTGTTGGTGTTTCAAATGCCTGTGTGCCAGTTCAGTGATTTCTGTTGATCTAATGAACCCAAAGTTATTGTCTTAAATGGAGACCCTTGAATCTAGGAACTTATATATATATATGTATATATATATACATATACATATACTACTCTACTTTCTGTTTGTCTACAATACAAAGAAAATTCTCATACGCTACTGCTGTTTTTCCCCCATTTTGGGTTTAGTTTCTTCATTTCCGCAATCTCTTTTCGTTATGAGCTGTGACATGCAGCATACTTAGCTCCCACACAAACACAGATGTGTTGCAATTTAATTATGGCATCAATATCTAGACCACTAGATAATGTGCAACACTCTAGTGGGCTGTTTGGTCATAATATTAGCTTTTTCCAATTAGCGTAGAGTTTAAGTGATGTTTAAGTGATAAACATAATGTGTGTGCAGAGTATTACTAATAGGTGACCAAGGGCTTGATATTTCTATTACTGGCAGGCTAATAAAGCTGAATGAGGAATCTCCCAAGAACCTTCAAATGTTTCACTCATGAATGACAGTTCGAGGTTAGCGTAAATGGATAAAAAACATTGCACCAATTAAGAAGCTGCTATAAATTCACTACTTTTAAATCCAGTAATTTATCTTTTTCCGTTTGTGATTTTCCAGTTAGATGAAACATTTCAAATTAAAGCAGGAAATAAAAGGCTATGAAATGGTGCATAAATATTTTGGATCTTTTATTAGATACTCCATCTCACTAAACATGTTAATTATAAATGACCTGTTCTTGAAGATCTGCTCTAGCGTAAAATAACTTTCTGTGATGTTTGTTCATATTTATTGAGGAAAGTCAAGACATTTTCTCCAATCTCACGCTGGTAAGAGGCACAAACATGGACACATTCATAGAAATCATTATCTTTTTGTGTAATCACATGCATATCTGCTATTGTGTGCTGAGAGCAGCAGTTTCTCATTCTTTGGTACACTGAACAGACAGTGCTGAGTGTTAAAAACAGCCAGAAAGCTTCAATACTGTCTCACACATGCCACATTCAGCCTAATACATTTTGAAAACAAATAATATTGTTATGGTTAATGATAGCTAGCTTGTCTAGGGCTATTACTTTTTTTTACCAATACATAATTGTAACTGTGTAATAGCAGGGCTCAACAATAAAGATAGATCAGTATTGTTTACAGAAGTTGATATAAATGTACAGTTTTATATTTAATATTTTTTTTATAAAATAAATAAATATATATATATATATATATATATATATATATAAATAATGTTAAATAAATGTAAAAATTAATTAAATATACATAAATATACTGTATATATAACAGAATACAGGAATAACTTTGGAATCATTTTCACAATTGTTTTTATAGAAGATTAACTAAAAACATTGACAGCCAATCAGAATCATCCTGCTTTAAAGAGCTTGAGCAATTACAGCAGCAGATGATAGAACTGCAGCATGTGCTAATAATAAACAATGTTATTATGGGTTGGTTATGGAAGCTAATATAGGCCGAATCATAAAGCTATCTTTTTTGGTGTGAGTGGGCCTTTACAGTTGAGCCCTGTCTAGTTAGATTTATGATTGTAAAACCAATGGTAACTGTTCAGTATAGGCCCCCAATAGATAACACCACCTGTCTAACTTTCGTTAGTCACATGTTTTAGAGGTTACAAGTCAACCATGCAGCAGAGCTCTCCGACAGTCTGGGCTCACGTTGGCGGTAGTGGAACAGGCTGGTGGCGTCTAAATCACTGGAATACCTGATGGCTTCTGCAAACAGCTTTACAACCTGCAGAAAGAGAAACAGGTGTTTAATACTAACTACAAAAATGATTTCTGATAAATTTAAGAGAGAAGGCCTAACCTGGAAGTTTGTTACAAGTGGTACTCCATAATCCACCGCCATTCTGCGAATCTGGAAGTTGTCCTTAAGAAACTTGGTGTTGTTATTAGGTAAGTTGACCACAAGGTCAATGTGTCCTTCACTGATAAGGCTATTTAGAACAGAACATAAAGTGATCCATTAAAAACCTTTTACAAACTTCAAAAAGTACACTTAGTAAAAACAACTTAAGATTTTCATGTGGGTGCACATGATTTTAAACATATTTCAAAAGTGCTGTACATTATTTATACGCCTCTATACAAGTATCAAAAATTTTAATCATCAACTCAAAAATTCAAACCAGCCACCAAACCTTAAACTGTGAACCCAAGTCTCAATAATGTATGTGAAGCTGTGTTAAAAGCACCCTCTGATTAGTGATATGTCTGATCAGCTAAATCTGTGATCCAACTTTAGTAAACATCTCTTATTACAACAAAACAGTGCAACTCTTGAGGGTGGCAGACATACTTGAAGTATCTCAGCATGGAGTGTCTAGAATGCGCTTTCCGTGAAGGCATTTTGCTACGACAGAGCCGTGCACCAGAGCAGAATGCTAACATAAGCGACACAAAAGACGCTTGAATGCTTCAAAGGTGACTGGATCCTCTGCTGACAGACTTAACTTCTAGGGTCTCACGACAGCCGATCGGTGACTGTCACGGTGACTAAATGTTTTTGGTAAACAAAGCCAACAATCATGGCATGAAGGCGCTGAATGTAATACAGCATTAGAGTGCGGATCGGGCCGCATTTTTCTGTCCGAGCCCGGCCCGCGTCCGACAG
>JAUMHE010000056.1:15869520-15884766 GCA_032359235.1 Enteromius mattozi | reverse complement strand
GGCGCACATTCGCGCTGATGTGACCGAGCCCGACCCGAACCCGAGCATCCTTTCTAAATATCTGTCCGAACCCGGCCAGACCTGTCGGGTACCGTCGGGCTCGGGTCGGGTATCCATCCTCTATACAGCATGCAGCATTAGTAACATGTATTGCAATACTACTATAACACAGTTATAGTTTTAGTTTAAATTTTCATTGAAATTCATTGAAATCATAAAGTGACAAGGACACTTTATAAAAGTTTCTATTTCAACTAAATGCTGTTCTTTTGAACTTAAGATTCATCATTCAAGTGTATCACTGTTTCCACAAAATATAAAGCACTACACATTTTCAACATTTATAATAATAAGAAATGTTTCTTGAGCACAGATCAGCATATTAGAATATTAGCATATTCTAAAGGATCTTGTGACACTGAAGACTGATGTAACAACTGCTGAAGGCTTTCAGATTCGTCATCACAGGAATAAATTAAATAAGGTATGAAACAGTTACTTAAAATTGTAATTGTTTTTCCCAATATTAGTAATTCACTCCATTTTTTTATTAAATAAATACAGCGTTTGAGAGACATAAAAAAGTCTAAAAAAAACATTTGTGTCTTCACAAATTGCCAAAACTATTAGTTACAGAAAGGCATAATATTTAGTTTTCTTTTTATTTTAAAGGAAATTAAAATGTGAAAAATTAATAAATATGTATTATCTACTAATGTACTTTTTTGATTAACCATTCAATTTTTTAATTGCAATTTATTTTAATACAAAATAATTATATATAAACCTATTTGTTTTAATATTTAAAGCAATTGAGAGCCATTATAAGTACTCACCTGCTGATGCTGGGTAAGGTTGTATTTTTGCTTTCATGGCTCGGCCAAGCAACAGGGATTGCTGGAACATCATTAGCATTGAGCCAAGCTGATGTACCCTCTGTGGCATAGAGCTAAAGACATAAATACAGAACAGAAGCAGACTTTTATCCAAGATGTAATTCAGCAAAGAAAAAGAACTACCACAGAGTGTCTGCAGCTGTTTTGGTAACTCAAACCCAATGAAGTGGATGGAAATAACTCACCTTAAAGCCCTCCTCATGAAGCTGATGAGCAGTGGACAGGAAGTTAGGCCTGAATGAATGCTGGAGACAAAAAACGTAAAATAACAACTGAGAAGGAAGAAAGAAAAAGATAGCCGGACAGAAAAAAAAACTTCAAAGCCAAAAGGTCAGGCAGTCTGTGTGGATGGATACAGATCAGGAGACTATTTCTAGAAGAGAAGTCTTCCTCTAAGCACTTCCAGATCAATAGCGCAGCTCTGTGTTCATGGAGACTTAACCACGGGCTGGTAATCAGGCTTTAAAAAGCATGTCAGATCTGCAGTCCCCAGGTACGGCCATCAGGCAGGTAGCATCTACAGAACCGGGGGTTTGTTTCGAATGGGAATTTCATGCTCCCATTCATACCCGAGACTCCATTAGAACACAGTGCTGTCTGAGCATCGTCAATGACCCTGACAAGATATTTGATTTCCACGCTGAGAGTGGGCATGAATCGTAAACATCTGAGAGAGCACAGGAGGAAATGAAAGAGGGCATGCCGATGATGATATTACATCGAAACATAAAACAAAGCCTCTGAATTCCTGTGTTATAGTCGAGGCTTAAAATTATGTGTGAACATCACACAGTTACACCAAAATCATTTCGCCCATAGAAAACCATTTGAGGAAACAGATGAGAAAGTGCTTTGTATTTGAAACATTTAAAAAATTCTTTTTAAAGCCTGTTTTATGCATATTGTGTGTGCAGCATGAGGTTGTTGCATTTCATTAAGTAATTTTATCCAGTGAACATATGTGATGGTATTCACCCCTTCATGATGGTTATATATTTATCTGCAGCTAGGTAGATTTACATTAAAAAAACCGCAGCTGTTTTATTATTTTAGTAGTTTTTTTATGAATAATAATGTGGCTTCACGTTTGAAGAGGAAAAAAGTTGGGTCAAGTAGTGTCCTGATTATGTGCATAATATACATTCAGATGAATGGCCTGTCACAACTGATTAATTGCTGATTGTGATTGTTTGATTCAAGTCCAGTTATATAAGTTAATCCCAGTAATTGTGCCATTTAAATCTGAAAATGTCAGTTCAGCATTATATTATATTGCACTGTGTTATATTATGCTATATTACATTATATTATTTGCCTTATATGTACATGAATGCAAAATAATATTTGCAAGATTTTCTGGAAGGTAACATCCTAACTTTCAGTTTTTAACAATGCAAGGGTAAGAAACTAACAGAATTTTTACATGTCAATTCTTAAGCTCATGAATGTGCACTAAACCTCATATTATTAAAACCTCATATTATAGCGTGTATCATTTTGAGGTAATAATAACTTGTAACATAAAACCTGCTCTTATCAAAACAAGCCAGAAATGTTTATTTTCTACTGAGTAAATCTGAGAGGATGTGATCTGAGATTCAACCCTTAAGGAATAGAACAAAAAAGTTTCTCTCTCACTTGTATCCCAATGAGAATCCCCTTCTGGGGAAGCTTGAATCCCGTAGAGAGCATGGCCTTCAGGAAGGCAGAGTAGATGTTTGGTCCAAAGCAAGCCACCTGCAGAGAGAAAAGACAAGAGAAAAAACAAGAGCAAGAAAGAAATATCTTGATCTTTAAGATGAGCAAATCTGCAAATATTCATCACAGCACACAGAAACTCCTGGATAAATTATTCATTTATCTCCATTAGTACAATATTCAAAGCCAAGGTGAAATAAATCAAACATATTAAAGATGTTGCTGAATGAAGGTAGACTGGTGTGATATTACAATTATGAACAAACGGACAGAATGGGGCCATCATAATATCTGGGGTGGAGATATTGTACTTCCTGTTCTAATGCTGGAATCAGTGCTGCACGATAAAAATGCTCCTCTTGCTTCATTGTCCTCCAGGCTGGTTTCTATGGTATTCTCGTTGCCAGGGAGAGCAGGTAAACCGGCCCGCGTGGAAACATAAAAATACCCTTTGTTGGATTTGGACAGGAAAACTACAAGTATGTGTCCATGAGAGCCACTGAACTAATAAGGCTACAATTGGTAAACAATATGTAAATATTTATCCCAGACGGTGGGACTGCTCCTCAGCAACCTGAGATGAAAACACAAGCTGGGGACACCTCAGATTTGACGACAGATGTAACGGTAATCAATGTGCCTGAAGCAGCTCCGTACCTCTCCAGTGGAAGCCATCTCACAGCGCAGGACAGGGTCAGCTTCTCTCAGACGAGGCCAGGAAAACATAGGAGCCTAGAAAAGAGCATAAACATATTTAATTCTTTCAATTTATTGATTTATTTATTTAAGGGCTGAAACATATACTTTACCATTCAAAAGTTTCTAAAATTTTTTGAAAAATGTCTCTCATCAGGGCTGCATTTATTTAATTATGATAAAACAATTGTGAAATATTGTTACAGTTTAAAATAACTTACCTATACATCTATCTATAGGTAGGTAGATAGCTAACTAGCTTTACAAACCTGCTGTTTGGTGAACAGAAAGTTCAAATGAACAGCATTAACTGCACTAAAATAAACTTTTTTGTCATTTATTTTATTTATTTATTAGAATAATAATCTTACCTACCCCAAACTCTTTAAAATAATATACACACACACATACACACACAAATTATAACAAAATTATAAATTATGTAAACAAATAAAATGTCCAACAACTGATTTATTATACTGCTGTAGCATCTAAACATTTAGAATGATTTTGCTATACATGTAGAACTGCAAAAGAAACCATTTGCTTTATATTTATGCAACTTAGGAGATGCAGGCTTCCATTTATTTAGAAAAGCCATCTGATACAAATGCTGTTTACTTCCTGACACTTATCTGTGAAGCATTATTGCACAGTGCTTATCACACATCCTGGGAACAAGAAAGCGAGAAAATGTATACAGGCCTAATGAAAGTCTAATGTGACTATTTTTAATATAGGGTTAATGGTTTCAAGAGCATTTGACATGTTAGGGTGGTTCTCACCAATCAAATGATATTATACCAGAATTTCTCATATGAAAGTGTATGAGAAAACAATAAACCTGCTACACCACTGCCACCCACAGGCCAAAACATTAGCAGACCTGAATCATCCACAACAGGGACATTCAAAACATCACTGTGTGGAGGAGACACAACAAACCCAAAGGACACAATGAAATGACTTAAACTCAGGTAAACAACCTAACGTTTCAAATAAGCAAAACACATATTTCAATGAGAAAAAATGCTGGATGAATTTGGATAATGCTACTGAATGTCGGTTTATAGAACATGGTGGGACTGTTGAAGTGAAATGTTTTGGACTGGACCAACAGGGGAGCCGGTTTGACTTCTATTCAAGCAGTTCTCGAGTGACGGGGCAAGCAGATTACCCTGTGAGAAGTGACATCCTTATCTCTCCAATTAAAAGCAGACAGCTCCCATTACCTGCACAGGGGACACAGGACGCAGATTAACACGCCACCCTGGGCTCCACTGCAGAGCGCCACCAGGGGGAACTCATCCTTGAAGCCATCTAATCAGCCCTGGATAAGCCAGCCTCACTTACGCATGTAAATGTGAGAGAAGGCCGCACCGGCGGGAATAAACACAAGCAGCTTTGATTCATTCTGGTATGGAAGCACTGTTGGCTGTTAATGTGGCAGGAATCCCAGTGGGCACCTCCACCAGGGTGAACTGTGGAGGTGAAGGACACTACTACTTCTGCTACTACTATTATTCCAAACCGGGCACCATTCCAAAGTCAGTCATAGCAGATATATTATTTACTACTAAACCCCCTGAGGATTCACACAACCCTGTGAGGAGAATCCCAGAACATGAAGAAGCAAAGAGTGGTCTTCCCCATTACCAATTTATAGAGCTTTCTTTAAAGGCTAGCGGTTGGCATGGAAACCAGGCCTTCCTGGTCCCGATGGGTCACTGCCTATATTACAAAAGGAAAATTGCAAATATTGTAACCAGCAATCATATTGCATAATGCCAGGAGAGAGCTCAATGAGCAAATTTGTATTGGATCTTTAGAGAGATATCTGGATTATCTTCGTGGACCAGTTTCACAAAAACATGGTTAACGTGAGGAGCAGATTCCTGGACAAGGATAACAAGCACTATCACGAAACACAATGAAGTGTGTCCACGCTCTCTGAAAAACTCTTACATGACCTTCATCCAGCAGCCGTCTAGCTGAGGAAGGCAGTGCAGACTTCACACATTTGGGACTTGTTAGGCAGGAAGAGCACTGTTTCTGAGACGCTACCCAGCTTGACAAAAGCAGAGGAAATATAAAACAGGATAATGTACCGATGTGAACTCTGTCATATTCATTTATATTATCCTGACTACTACTCTGACAGAATTAAACTCTGTGCTCAATTCATTTAAGGTTTATCTTTACCACTGATTTTTACGTTTTCTTTGGTGCCACAGATCTGTTCACTCTCAACATGTCATGCAATATAGAAAGGGAAAAACATGATAAATAGTATGTATACACTACTTTTAAATGTTTTGGGTCTGTAAGATTTTGAAATGTTTTTAACAAAGGGTCTTATGCTTACCAAGCATACATTATGTCTTTGACAAATTATGACAGAATTACACATTATTGCAGTTTAATATATCCGTTTATATTTTAATGTATTTAAATTTTTTTTTTAAACATTTCTCATATCACCCATAAAGGAGCCGTATGTAAGAAATGTATTATAATAATCATAAAATGGCCCTGTTATGTTCAACAGGCATTAAGAAATCATGTTAATTTCAAGTACTCATATCGCTGACAGCAGTAGTACAGCCTGGATATACAGTTTTTCTCAATTGCTTTGGCAAATTTTTCGAAACAGTCTAAACATTCTCTACTGTGAGTGCAAATGTCACAACTGTTTGCTGGAACGTCTGCAAAATGTAGTTACTCACTCAAAACATTTCATTCATGCTTCAAAACCTAGTTATCTTGTCAGTGATTTGGCCCAGGCCACCAAAATATAAAGTATTTTTGTCATCATGTGAGCCACACTGGTCAAAATGTTTAGTTGTTTTCTCACCATGACAGTATGGAAATTAAGGTTTTATAAAAATCAAAAAAAACAAACGGTAGTCATTGTGCTGTGGGCAATCTACATATGCACTAGAGCTGCACAATTAATCGTTAAAAGATCGCGATCTCGATTCGACCCCTGCATGATATTAATCCAGTATTTATACGATTTGGCCAATTATATTTTCAAGGACAGGAGACGAGCATAACTCCTCTGATCTCGAGATAACACACAATCACTCACAGCGGGCGTGATGATGCCTGACGTCACATGCGGTTTTGCGCAGGCAGAGGCCAGATGTGCTTGTTACGCCGGTTTCACACCGCACCGCGTCAGTCCAGGTCTACTTCACTTTCCGCGTTCCGTCTCGCACACAACCGCGTCTGTGCAGCTTTGGAAGTATACTTAATCGCGGATGAGTGCGGATGGAAGCAGCGTGGAAGCGTGCGTATGCAGAGCAGGAGCAGCACACGCCGACTGTGCTTTTAGGGGCTGTTCACATGCGCCATCTTTTGCGCGCTCAAGTCCATTATTTGAAATGTAGATGCGCATTTTGCACATTCACAATGGAAGCGACGCGCTCATTTTTTCCAGGCACATTTCAGCTTTTCAGATTGCCGCAAGCGCACCGTGGGTCATGTGACAAGAACCAACCAATCAGCTTCATCCTTTTCCGTAACAACATTGAAGCTCAGCCAAAATAAAGAAATAGTTGGTGAAAGCTGTACAGGTAGAGGCTGAACCGCAACTTGTAATTCAGTAGGCTAGATTGAATAGGCTATATTACGTTAATCTTTTGTTTATCAGTCTGTAAAATTAATCAGCTTGGGGGTTCAAATCCAAAATAGAAAGGACTCGCTATTCTAGTGCACTAGCCGTGTTTTCATACATATATATATATATATATATATATTTGTCTCACATCAATTAACATCGATAGTTACTAAACAAACAATACAATAGTCACATCTAAAAAATATAAAATACAGTTTATATATTTATATATATATATATATAATTAATAAAGTGAATACTTTTAATGGATGATCTAAAATAAAAAATACAATTAAAAAGACTATTTGAATAAAAATAACAAATAGAACATGTATCTTATAATTCTAATATTTAAATACGTTTTAGTTTCATTTAATTAAATAATTAACAACTTTTTTTTAACTGTATTTGTTCGAATTGATTCCAAATTATCAACATTTGAAGATGTTATGAAATTGATTATATTTATTATAATAGATAGCATTAAAGTAAATCATTTTCTGTTTTATCATACAAATAAACAAATAAATAATTTTAGTTTAGACAAATAAGTTTTATTTGACACTTACGATTTGGAAAATCTTCCTTTTTTTAGTTGTCCAGTATCTATACACTTATATTTATTTATTTTATATAAATAGCCTCAAAAATAAAACAATAAATGGCTGAAAACAAACAATAAAAACAAATACATGCATGCATAAATAAATATTGCAGGGTAAGAAAAATGTGAAAATAATTCTTCACTCAGCTGATCATCACATACTACGTAGGTGCATTAATTTTAAGTCAATTAAAAGACTAGAAGAGTGACATTTTATTATAATGTCCGTTTGGTTTGACTCTGTCTGTTTTTGCCGTTGTGTCTCCAGTTTCTCCACAGATGATGACAATGACACTGAGGTGGAGGCTATAGATGTGGACACAGAGCTGAGTTTGGTGACGGAGTGCTGGGTGGAGCCTCAGAGCGGAGCCGTCTGCAGCTCTCTGGAGCAGCAGAGACACTTCCATCAGCTCACCTACCAGGAGATCTCTCAGGCGGTTAGTGATCACCACTGACACTGACACTGAAAGAAAATAAACACATCTAAATATTATGGATATATACAATAGAGACCAAGTAATTGTACCTATTTTACAAAATCTGACTTGACAGGGCTTAGTAATGAGATCAGCTTTACATGACTGATTATAATTTTACTGAAAAATAATATATATATATATATAAAACAATGTTTATATTATTTCAAGTAATGATTTTTTTTTTTTTAAAAACTGCATAAATAAATAAATAAATAATTGAACTTATTTTATTTCAGCTAGTTACCAAAGAACCATTTCTCATTTTTGTTTGTTTTAAGTTGAAGTACTAAACTCACTGAAAATAAATTCACAAAAAAATAAATTAAACATAATAAAAACTTAATAAAAAACTTAATAGACATTAAAAAAAGTTACGAAATGTTGCCTAAAATTAAAAAGAAAACAGAAAATATAAAAGTAATATTTCATAATTTAATTCAACAAAAGCTAAACACTGAAAAATAATAAAAAAATAAATAAAAATAAGTTACAAAAACGCACAACAAAATTACTTTTCCTAAAATTAAAAAGAAAACAGAACATAGTAAAATTTTATCCAAAGTACTAACAAAAACAGTTTTGATTTCAATGTATTTAGTCATTTTTACTGAGATCTGACAGTCAGAGTTTATGAATTGTGGTGTTTTTCGGTTCCAGATTTTTCCTCGTGACCTGTCATGCATGACGACGATGATCACATTTGAATACCTCATCCAGCTGTGTCAGAATAAAGAGCAGGTGTGTCCTCTCAGCAGCGTCAGAGATGCTCCAGGTACGAGTGTGTGCTGTCAGCCGTCTCCTCACACACAGTCGTCTGAGATCTGACGTTCAGTGTGATGTGTTGTTCCTGCAGGTGAGATCCCCGCCGCCGCTGCTGCTGATGACTGCATACACACTGTGCCTTTCCAGTTCGACCTGATGAAACTCCTGCCCAAGTGTCAGCAGATCGAGCTCTTCTTCTACACCTTCAGCCGAGGTACGACCCCTACCCTTGTCTTGTCCTTTCTGACATTCACATGTCTTTATCTAAATCAGTGAACACTTATTATGGGTGATAAAAGGTTCATAGTTTTGTTCTGGGAGTCCTAAAAACAGGCTGACATGCAAGGTCAAAAAACACTTTCATTTTCTTCATTTTCATTTAATATGCATTTATTTTTATCTTATTTGTTCAACAACTCCCAAACGATTCGTTTAAGGATTCGTTTTTGATCAGCTGATTTCATTTAAAGCAGTGTTTGTGAGCTTTTAAACGCTCCAAAAGCAGCACCTAGTGGTGAAGAATGAATTTGCATTTTCATTCAAATGCGAAAAGACCAACAAGTGGGCGGCAATATGCTAATGTTTCATTTTGACATCAACATGAAAAGGCTTGGGATTCGTTGTAAAAATGACTCGTTTCAATGATTCAGAGTCGACTCTTTCTTTTGAGAGACAGTAACTTTATACACGTTTTAAAACTCTTCAGGATGTTTTCATTCACTTAGAGCTGTGTTAAACACTGCATGATTTTCAAAAATTCACAATAGAGGCACTTTAACGGTTTTCCTGTTGACCTTTGACCTTTAACAGAGCCTCAAGCGGACACCTCCCGTAACGCCTCCTGTCTGCCCAACGATATCCTCCTGAGCCTCTTCCACGGCTCTCTGCAGAACGAGCTCAGCGATCGAGAGATCACACTGACTGACGGTGAACATGTGGCGTTCATGCATCACATCCTTGAGCGGGAAAGAGACGGTCATGTGGCTCCATTCTCACTTCCTGTCATTAAAGGTGATTCGGATGTTTATTTTAACGCTAAAATGTCTGTAATATTCATGCATGCAGAACACACACTTAATACTTTTATTCATCAAGGTTGCAATAAACTGATCAAAAGTGACAGTGATGTTACAGGTACAAAACATTTCTGTTTTAAATGCATGCTGTTCTTTTCAACTTTGAATTTAAAGAATCTTGTAATATATGCATCAAGGGGTTCCACAAAAATATGAAGCAGCACAACTGTTTTCAATATTGATAATAATTAGAAATGTTTCTTGAGCAGTAAATCAGTATATTAGAATGACTTCTGAAGGATCATGTGACACTGAAGACTGGAGTAATGATGCTGAAACTTCAACTTTGATCAAAGCAGTAAATTACATTTCATAATATATTCACATAGAAAACAGCTATTTGAAACTATAATAATATTTCACAATTTTACTGGTTTTACTATGTTTTTGATCAAATAAATACAGCCCTCGTGAGCAGAAGAGACGTCTTTCAAAAACATTTTAAAAGTAATGATGTTGAAAACAAAAATTTTTTGAGCACAGAAATAAATAATTTTCTGTCAGAATAATTGAAAAAATATAAAGTTATTTAAGATATGTTTAATAATAATGTTTCTTAGTATTTTTGTATTTTTGATCAAATAAATGCAGCCTTGGTAACCAGAAGAGACTTTTTCAAGAACTTAAAAAATCAGTTGAAAGGTAGTCTATACTTTATATGATAGTGGTTAACTATTAAGATTGTGCTTTAAACCCTCAGAAAGGTATTGTTCTATAGACTTCCATTGTAAATGCATCACTGTTAACTAGGTATTGAATATTTCTTTAATCTGGAAGAACAGAACAAGCACCATTGACTTGTTGTTTTCATTTACTCTTGCTAAGGGTTTGATAAATTGAATGGCATTGCGCTCAGTGAAGGAGAAACAAGATGTTTAGACTAAGTAGATTTAAAACACACTAATTGAAAGACTTCTCACTAATGGATGCCAGACATCCCAAATGACCTTTAATTGATTCATTAGCAATTACTATTGACATAAGAAGAATCTGACCCCTGATCATCCCTCGTTGTGTTTATCTCTGTGTGTGTTTTTTCAGAAGAGAGCTTGAAGCCTCCAGAGAGGCAGGACACTGTTCTTTCTTTCCACACCATAGGAAGCAGTAAGGAGGTGACGGGCTCCTCGAGCACACTACAGGTACATCATCTCATGTTACAGGCTCATAACCAGTCCACACACGTGTGTAATACAAGCTTTGGCTAGGAAATCCAATGGAGTTACTTGCAAGTTGCCTGGTAACTTTATCAGAAGCATAAACATATGACACAAATGACCTATAAATGATATCTGACCCTCACAGATGAAACTGAAGTGTACAACTCACACATCCTTTACCACAGTGGAAAACTTAACATCAGTTTAATGCTGCCTGGGAGTGGAATCTATTTCCCTGCCATAGGCGTAGACAAAACAATTGTATTATATTTGTATTTTCAGTATAAATAAATTTGAATTAAATAAAAAAATACATGTCTTGTTTGAAAATTAAATTGAATTAAAAATTAAATTTTTAAAATTAATTTCAAATTTAAATAAAAATTAAATTTAATTAAATGTATATACAATACAAAACTATTACAATACAAAAATGTATATACTTTACGATCATGTTTGACCAGTGTAATGTGTCCTTGCTGATTAAAAATACTAATTTTGTGGATTAAAAAAAAAAAAAAACTTACTGACCCCAAACTTTCAAACAGTACTGTACTTATCCTTCTGTTGTTGGCAGAGTTTTTACTGTGTGTGTGTGTGTTCCTGGCAGAGCTTCAGTAATGCAGATCTTGTAGACGACGAGCCAGCTGGCGCGGAGCAGGACGGCTTATCTCCTCACTGGAAATGTTACGCCAAATACATCAGCCATCAGCAGATCCTGCTCACTTTCCTGCCAGCTACATTTACAGGTGCATCGTCTGTCAATGCCACACCACTTAGAGCTCAGTAGTCTGAAGTTATCTGAATGCTTTTTGTTAAGCCACTTACATTTTTTGGCTGCAAACACGAAACATGCCAACTGTTCAACCCAGCAGTGTTTGACCAAACTAATATTGCAAATTAATCTGAAAATGTTAGAAAGCTGTCATTTGGAGGGTCTTTAGTAGTTACATTAAAAGTTACATTGATTATATTAATAATAATAATAATAATAATAATAATAATAGTAGTAATATAGTAGTAATGTTTCTTAATGACTACAACATTTATAATAAATATGAAGATTAAGGATCATTCTGATCGTTCAGTAATTAATTTTTAATGTTTATAACACACACACACACATTCAAAAAACATTTTAGTATTTTTTTAATTTAATTTTTTTTTTTAATTTAAACTTTTATTTTGACAGATGTGCAGCTTTTGATGTCTTCTGGGCTGGAAACTGAACCTCCAATCAACAGCAGTCTCCTGGAAGAAGAGGAGACCTGTAGTCACGGCAACGGCCAATCAAAGGCTGACTCCATCAGCAGCACTGCCAATGGTCCACAGGCTAGAACAAGTCAACATGGAAAAGACAGGAAAGGGTCCACAGCAGAAGCAGAAGCAGCGCTGGAGACGTCTGCAGGACAGAGCAGCATCAACACAAGTGATGCAGGTATGGTTTTAAATTCTGATAAGTTTCCAGACTGGGTTTGATTTGATAAAGTGACAGAAATGACAGAAACCATAACCAAACCAGGGAGTTTATTTGTGCTTCTCGTCACAGTTATTACAGAAAACTTTTATACAGTTATAGTATATAGTTATAGTATACTATATATAAACTATGTATGTAAGTTTCAGTTATTTAGAGTTTAAATATTATTATTATTAGTATTATTATTATTAACCTTTTTATATAATTGTTCTTATTACTTTTGTTTTTGTTACTATTTTACTATCTTGTTACTCTCTTGCCTGGATAAATATTATTAATTTTATTTTAAAAAGTCTTCCAAATCAATTGTAGGTGAGTTGGATAAAAATTACAGTACAAGCTGGAAGGCACAATTTTGCATTTTCATATTTACTTTAACATAAACTAAAACTAAAACTGAAATAAATGTGTATATACATAAAAAAAATAAAAAATTATAAAAACAGCAAAATCTCACAGCAAAATTACTAAAACATTAACTAAGGAGAACAAAATATAAAAAAATATTAATAGTAAAATTAAAATAAATATTAAAAGTATAATATATTGTAATGCCACAAAAAAGGCTTTCACAGCTGGTTAAGATCTATAATGATCATTTGTGGGAAAGTTGTTTATATTCATCATAATGTGACATCTTTCAGCCTCAGAGGAGAAGGACGGGGTTCAGTTTGTGGAGCCTCAGAAGCGAGACTGTCACATCACGTTCGGTAGACAGACGTCTCAGCAGAGCAGTGCTGATGCTGCACGACCCCGATGCCCAATCTACATCTACAACTGCTCACTGGACTCGCTCAAAGAGCAGCTGGTCCACCCACACTCAGGACGCCAGCCCAGAGATGTCTTCTTCAGGTACTGAGACACTCTCCCATACAGATGAAAGCTGTGGTGTGTAGCTTGAAGGCCTCAGGACATCAGCTCTGTTTCAAACCATAGAGAGCAGCATACATAGACAGCTGCATTCAGCTGAAGAAGGACCTTATAAGTATTTTAGTATTATTGATATACTATTATAGTTTTTGTTAGTATTTTAAATTTTATTTATTTATATTACTTTTATTTTTTCTGTTTTCTATTTTCTGTTTTTTTTTTTTTTTCTTTTTTTGTTTCCACTATAATTTTATTTACAGTTTTAGTAATTTTGTGTTTTCCGTTTATATACATTTTCTATTCTTTTTTTTTTCTTTTTCTTTTAAATAAATGTATATATATTATGTTTTTAGTAATATTTATTTATTAGATTTACTTCATTTAGTTTAGTTATTTTAATACTTTAAGTTAAACTTACAATTTTTTATCATTTTTATTCATTTTCTTTTCTTTTAAGTTTTTTCTTTTTATAATTTTATTTACTAATAAATAAACACTTTAAATATTTAATATTTAGAAAATATTTACATGTATATATTTATATAATTTATATGTAATAAAAAAATTATATAAATAGAATTAGTGCATAAATAAAATAATTTTCTTGAATATATACATGCGCATGTG
Organism: Enteromius mattozi; assembly: GCA_032359235.1. Taxonomy (NCBI): domain Eukaryota; kingdom Metazoa; phylum Chordata; class Actinopteri; order Cypriniformes; family Cyprinidae; genus Enteromius; species Enteromius mattozi. The sequence continues at coordinate 15,870,799 of JAUMHE010000056.1, read as the reverse complement.
TTTATATATAAATGATAAATGCACACAGTACACACGCATATTATGTAAACAAAGACTTTTATTTTGTATGTGATTAATTGTGATCAATCGTTTGAGAGCACTAATTTTAACATTATAGTGTTGTTTACACTTTAAGTTTAAAGTTAATTGTGTTTTTTGTCATTTTTATTTAAATACCTATAGATATTTGTTTAACCAGTTTTTATATTTTAGTTTTACTTTAGCTGTTTGTATGTCTTAAGTTTAACAAAATGAAAATGAGAAATGTTGATATATGATAACATCATAATATATGATAAATATTTTATTTCAGTTAAAGTTTATTTCATTCTGAGTAACAAAAACATAGTTTTTTATAGTTTTAGTTTTAATTAACTGAACTGAAAAGCTTGTTATTACCAATAAACATACCAATAAATGGTCTGGATAAAAGCATTGATAACATCCTCGTGTCTAGTAAGGTTGCCTAGGTAGGCAGCCCACTGTGCTTTGGAACAGAGCTATTGTGTTTGATCATTTCCGAGGGCATCATGTGGTCGTCCTAATGCTGTACTGTCTGGTTTCTCTTTGGATGAGAATAGAGCTCAAGAGACAGACACCTGGGAGTTCAGTCAGCAGCCCAAATACAGGTAGCCCTGCTTACTGCTTCCTGCTGCGCCCTACAGCGGGGCGGGACGGGAGGGTGTGAGGGGGCCGCTTTGGCCCCCGTTACCTTCAGAATGGCCCTTCTTTCTCTCTCTTTCGCTGGAGGGTATTACTGTTCTACGAAGGTGACTGTAATGAGGGGATGTTAGGCTACTGAAGACTCATAAGGATATGAGGACCTAAAATAACAGAATGAAGACAGGTGCTCTGTATATGCATTACCATTCAGAGTGGGGTTAGTGATTTTTTTGTTTTAACAATCAAATAGTTTTATTTAGCAAGGACGAATTAAATTGACCAAAAGTGACAGTAAAGTCATTTATAATGTTATAAAAGGTTTTTATTTCAAATAAATGCTGTTCTTTAACTTTCTGTTCATCAATTAGTCCTGAAAACATGTATACATGTTTCTCGAGCAGCAAATAATCTTATTAGAATTGATTTCTGAAGAATCATGTGACACTGAAGACTGGAGTAATGATGCTGAAAAATCAGCTTATAAATTATACACTGCTCAAAAAAATAAAGGGAACACTAAAATAACACATCCTAGATCCGAATGAATGAAATATTCTTGTTAAATACTTTGTTCTTTACATAGTTGAATGTGCTGACAACAAAATCACACAAAAAT